>CAIGRM010208417.1:0-15313 GCA_903798335.1 Fraxinus albicans | reverse complement strand
GTGCCCCCCAACCCAAAAAGTCTGCATCCGCCCCTGTTAGAGCATCTCCAATCTTTGCACCAAAATACCATTTTGCACCAAAAACTTGGTGCAAACATTCTCCAAACCAACACCATAATTTTGTACCATTTTGCACCAAAATGGTTAATGTAAATTTTTCTGTTCTTTTCCATTTTGTACCAAATTTTTGTTAAGGGTATTTGTGTCCATTTTTTATTATACAACAAATTATAATTTATTATTATTATTATTATTATTATTATTATTATAAGCATTTATAATAAATTTTAATCATGTAATCAATAATAATCAAGGAATTAATTAAAAGAAAAGTACTCAAGAAGTTTTAAAATGTGACAAACACGATTATTTAAAATTAAGATGAAAATGATCGCTTTCAAAAATTTCTTGCTCATCATAGACAAATCAAGGATAAAGACACTCATATTTTACTTCGTAATGCATTAATTGATTATTTTTGGTATAAATATATGAATTTCTAGAATTAAATGACAACACTAATTTGACTTCATAATATCGTGATATCAAGATTTAAAATGTATTAAACTCTTTTTTGTTATCTATATTTTTTCAATTTATTAATGAATTCAATATTTTCGTTAACTAAATGTAATTATTTATTTAATTAATTACGTCGTAATAAAATAAATAAATAATTTTTTGAGTTAAATAAACTGTTAAGAATGAAAAAATGAAGAAAAAGATGAAATATTGTTTATTTGGTTCAACTTTTGATATATTGTATTGGAGATTATTTCAGTTAGGTGAAAGATTTAGTGCAAAACTTACGTCAAATTTTGTTGCAGGGTTGAAATTGTCCTCATTGTCCCAAAAAATTAAGATGTGTCAGTGTTTCTCTTCGATTGATATTTTTAACACCTGTAATCTCGAATATATGACCATACATTTGGTTCTTTTCTTGAATATACTTGAGGTTGGAATATGTTGTCAACATGAATGGACGAGTTTGACTATTGTTTGATGGATTGATCTCGATAATTTCTTGGTGTCCCGTGTTAAGTTTTGACGGTTGAATTGGACCGTTGCTTGCTGAATTATTACGCGTCATGTTATGTGTGAGGATGATACCTCTCTCTATATATATACAGATGCTTATGTGGATAGCATGGTCTACTTTCCATGGAGCACGTTCTCTTTCGACATTATCTAACACCGCACAAGCGCACGCTAACTATCCATCTGGGAAGGGAAATACCACTTGTACAATCAAGGTTGACAACCTCTCACAGTGGTGGATCCCAGTGTGTTTAAAAAAAATAAAAAAGTACCCACCATCCCATCCCCCACCCAATCAAATGTGTGAGTGGTTGTCAACATCGATTGCACAAGTAGCACGGTTCATCTGGGAATAGTGATATTAGACTAGAAGTCGCCTAATGAAGCTCCAGTGTTCTACCTTTTGTGCTAACTCGATGATATTGGTTAATGTTTGAAAATCAGGTATGAGGATTTAAATGCTATGAAATTGAATGATACTGACTGACAGTGAAGATGTCACAACTTTAAAAAATCATATCTATACTACATTTTAAATCACGGGTTGGGAAATATCTACTCCTTTAAGCATAACAAAATGCCTATATTGTGGTGTGCTGTCTTTTTCTCTCATGATCAATTCTCCACATCTACACTACATTTTTTCTCTCCTTGCCCCTCCAACCAATTCTCCAACTCTACGACCACGATTCAAAAGACACTTGAGGCAGCCTCTTTACCCCATGAGCACCACATATTCAACCATTCCATAAATGGGCAAAGAATTCAGGGAAATTGGCCTAGATTCATGCTATCCAAAAAAAATAAAGGAAAAAAAGAGTCAAAGTTAGGCCAAGAGGCCCAAGGCTATGAAAGGTCGGTCCATACAATTCAAAGAAAATGAGAAGTGTCAAACTTGTAGATATGTGTAACTGACTTTTCAAGTCTAATGTTAACTTATGCTAGTGGAAGCCATCGTGCACATTTTTTGGCCATGGAGAACTGAACGGTTCTCAAGTCTCTTAAGGAAGCTTGCGCAAGACAATAATTTGAGTAACAATAAGTTGTATTATATTCTTGAATCATACTATATGTACATCATGAGTTACATTAATATTTACATCTTTCACATGACTAGATCTGCACTATTGATTTTGACCACAATCATCACATCGCTCTCCAAATTTTTGCCATATAGCGAGTGTCACATTCATTGTCTACCAACAATGTAACTATAGCTTTATTTTATATTCTTTAGTAGAGTTAATTTCATAAAAGTTGTGGAAGTTAAAGTGAAATTTCAACTCGGTTATTAAAGTGTTTTTGTGACAAATTTAGTTATTAAAGTTAAAATATATTAAGTTCATGTTTGTTATAAATTAAAATTCAGATTTTAATCAAAATCAACAATTAATTTTAATCGCACATTTTATAGGATCCGTAACTCTTTAACTATACATTTCATCAATTTTTATCAAAATCTACTAAAAATCTGATTTAATCTCCTCCAAACAGGGGCTAAATAATTCATCACTCATTTAGCAACACTCGCTCCAAATTCAATATTGGCACATTGAACTTTTTTCATTAGCTAAGAATCGTGTTCATGTAGTAAAATTACATATCTTCAGAATATGACTCAATTCATAAGATAAAATCAAAAAGCTTTCCAAAAAATAAATAAATAAATAAATAAATAAAAAGTTGTTAGTAGAGAAATAGGCATTCTTTATAACGAATTGAATAAAAAATAGAAGAAAGCACGTAAAGCAGACATGGGATAAAAAATTCATTCATCAATGGGAAGCAACTCAATTCGTGCTCCATGTCTTACAATATTCAAGCATCGCCTAATACAAATTCCGACTTTTTAATTTACAACATTTTGAAGTCTATTGAGTGCTTGTTTGGTAAAGATTAAAATCCAATTAAAATTGAAAATATACCCGTTATTGGGTCACATTCGTTTGATAGAAGTCAACAATAACGGTTAGTTTTTTAATTTTAATCCAATTTTAATCTCTACCGAACACGCCCTGAATGTTTACCTTGTGCTTTTGCTACTGATAAATTCTTCAGTTTTAATTCAAAAAAACAAAATAATTATTGCACAAAGGGAAATGTATACACCATGCCCAGTGCTTATTCAATTCAGCCCAATTCTACATCCTTTTTTTGCTCAGACGGACTCAACTAAAAAATAGTACCACGTAGTTCCGAATTCAAGTTTCAACAAGTGAAATCTTGAAACTTGAAATCCCTCATTCTGAATGCCATAAAGGACAATGCTTTGGTAATCTTGAAATCTGTTACAGGTATCTTCAATCAAATCATAAAAGCAGCCAACTAAACCAACTCCAGATTGGATTCGTAATTTCCTTGCTTGGATATTACCTTCAATTCTAGTAAAATCTGTAGGTTAACTGTGACGCCTTTTGTCAGATACAATATACCCAATAATTATAGAAAATCCTAGTTCAACATTTCATCGATTCAGATGGTACTAATTCAACATCGCTATGTTTCATTTTGATTCATGATGGAACTCGGAGCTAATGCTAGAAATCCACAAAAAAATAAAATATAGAAGGAAGTGAAGAACCTTATTCTCCATGGATTGAATCAAGGAAGATTCCACGGAGGCAGAACTATCAAACTCATTCGTTGCTCGGATGCAAAAATTCCGACGACAATTCACGATTGGAGAAGCCTCCGCCACTGCTGCGCGGAGAAGAAGCAACGAGCGAGAACTCGAAAGACGGTAGCTCCCACGCAACGTCGTCGTTCCTTGAAGAGATGCGAGGGCGCGGCTGCCCCACAGTCCAAAAGCCGCCATGCTCGGCCGCATCAGCAGTGCCCTCGCCATGGATAATCGACTTTCGATTTCTTGTGGTCGATTTTTGGTTTCGTTTGATTTTGTCTCATGATGCAGTAAAATTTTATTTGTTTTATATACCATACTTTTAATATTTTTTTAAAAAAACAATAGGACTAAAATTATGTATTGATATAGTTATAAATATTGATTTTGATAATGATAATTTTTAGTGATTTAGACAGAGTTTGATTGCAATCTTAATTGATAAAGTTTAAAAGTAATCATAATTTTATTTGTTGAAATCAATTCTTATCCAAATTCCTTAGATACAGATATTAAATTCTGGTGGTATACAAATTCAATTGAAAATTTCGAACAATAATCTTTGTGTTATTCAGTGTTTACACTTTGGACCCCAAATTTTAGATTTCTTTCGTTCTGTCATTTTTTTCGTTCATTTCTTTCAATTCCACTAATTTGCATTGAGTTCAACCTAATAAAAATAATTAAGTTATAACATATCCAAATCATTAACAAATACTCTAATTTAATGACTTAAATAAGTGTACAAATTACACTTATCACATCTTGCGTGTGGCCCATTGGTCCGTTATTTATTCTCCCTCAACAATTTTATGAATAGCAATGTCGTCCTCAAACCACAGCCCACTCCATAAACCACACGCAGCTGACAAGATGATATGGGGTTTGATTTTTGGGATTTGTTTTCTACGAAACATGCGAAGCATAAAGTGTCAAGATTTATGGGGGTTGATTTCTGGTGCGACAAATTATGGGTGGTCGGCGATTTGATTGTGCGAAAATTTTTGGTAGTTTGATTTTTGTAATTGTGCTTGTGCTTTTGTTTGATTGTGAATTTCCAGTTTGGTTGTGATTCCGTGAAAATTTTTTGGTAGTTTGGTGCTCTGTTTTTTCAGTAGTTTAGGGTGGCGACGATGGTGGCGAGTACGATGACTTTCCTGGTTTGGATTGGTTTTGCCATGGATGATGGTGATGGGGAGTGGGAGGAGTTAGAGACCGTTGCTGCAATTCTTCCTTTAAAAAATTTGTGTATAATTTGGAAAAAAATAAAATAAAGAGTTCGAGATTGTAACTGTAATTATTCTTTTTTAATTTTGGGCAATTTTTACTATTTTTAACGGTTAAACTAACAGATCTTAACTTCAGGGGATAGGGGTTTTGAACAAAAATTTAAAAATACAGGGATTTTATGTGATTTCCAATAGGTAGAAGGATATATCACACATGCACAAGTTTCTAGGAGATTTGCTGCTATTGATCATTTTTATAGTGAAATGAATGGGAAAACAAGGTCCTAAGTTCAGTGACTATTAATTTTTTTTTTAATTAAATAGCATTTCATCAATTGTCGTGACTTCGAAATGCACGGGTTAATTCCCTGATTGATCATTGAACTTGCACAAAGTTTTACAGGGGTTATTGAACTTCTAGAATTTCCCCATTAGTCACTGAATTTAACAAAATGTAATCACATCGATCACTAGGTGATGAATATAATTATATTTTGGAAAGTTCAATAACTAGTGAGAAAACTTTATAAATTCACCGATCCCGAAAACTTTACATAAAGTACAGTGACCAATCAGCAAATTAACCCGACATTCTTGTATGACAACTCTTACAAGAGTTGAGTAAGGGAAAAGAGAGTTTGTTTGGTACAGATTCTCATTTTCTACAATAAATCAATTCTCATTTTCAACCACACATTCTTCAATAAAATAATATTTTCCATCACATCAATACATTTTTCTTATTTTTCAACCACACACTTCCCATCATATCACTATTCAAAAATCAATTCTTCCCCCAAAAATCCCTACCAAACACACTCTTAATATGCATAGCGAAATGTAAACAAAATTTTCAATTCCCATTATAATCAATTATCATTTTCAACCACACATTCTTCAATAAAATAATATTTTTCATCACATCAATAATTTTTTCTTCTTTTTCAACCACACATTTCCCATCATATCACTATTCAAAAATCAATTATTCTCCCAAAAATTCCTACCAAACACACTCAGAATATGGAACATACTTATCTATTTCCATATATTTCTTTTTTGTAAGTAAAGATTTATTTTCCAAAAAACTTTGTTAGTCAATCTTGCTTTTAGATTGCACTCACTGCGTGGTCAAGTTGGTAAAAAAGTTACAATATTCTATATTATCCGTTCTACGACTTAAGGTTGTATCGAATTTTCGTAAGCCAAATTGTTGAACACAATCTTGGAAATTCCGCAAATAAATTTTATTATTGATTACTGAAGTTTATAAACGAGATTTGAAATTAATTTTTAAAGTATATTTTTAAAACTCTTT
Organism: Fraxinus albicans; assembly: GCA_903798335.1. Lineage (NCBI taxonomy): Eukaryota > Viridiplantae > Streptophyta > Magnoliopsida > Lamiales > Oleaceae > Fraxinus > Fraxinus albicans. The sequence continues at coordinate 9,108 of CAIGRM010208417.1, read as the reverse complement.
TAGAACTTGTTTGACGTAAATTTTATAAGAATAGATTTTATTTTATTTTGTTCTTTTTTAAAGTGTGCGGTTATAAGTAAGAAAAATTTATGAAAATCATGCGTTGAAATCTAGTTTGGAAAAAAATGAGTTTTAAATTAGGGTAATTATATTCATACAACAATTTTTTCTCTTTTTTTTTTTGCATCACATTTTAATTGCACTTAAAGTTATTAATCTTTGTACATTATAACATTTATGTTCCTAATTTTTTTTTTTTTTGTGTTATTCTTATCCTCATACTTTTCATTAGTTAACATATTTTGTATTTGATAATAATTTTATGTCCAAAAGTCTGTTGAAACGGTGTAAAACAACCTATTTTTCCATCATATTTAAAAATAAATAAATAATGTGAAAAAATATTTCTCCCTCGTTTCAAAGCATAAATATAATATTTTGACTAATTAATGGAAGGTTGAAGATAAGAATTCGACAAAAAAAAAAAAAGTTAAGAAAATAATTGCTACAATAAGTAAATATTAATGAGTTTAATGTAATTAAATTGTGACATATCAAATAGAAATTGTGGTGTCAACATAACCACCCCTTTAAATTACCCATTTGATGGCATTTAATTTAAAACTCCATTTTTTCTTCTACATTCTCATTTTCAACAACGTATTCATCAAATAAAATATTTTGTACGTGAACTCAAAATTTTCCTTACTTTTTAATCATATATTTTCTAAAAATTCAACATACAAAATATTATTTTACCCAAATAATGTCCATCAAACAGGGGCTAAAGGCGGGCTTAGTCAACAACATGAAAACTTTTAAATTTTAGGGACTGCATTTTTTCGATAAAAGTTTTAGCATATCTTGATAAAAGTCAATGAACGTGTAATTGAAAAGTTGATAAAAAAAGATGTGGACCCCATAAAATATTTGATTTAATTCGAGTGGTTAAAAGTTAACGAAGTTTTAGTAAATTTTGTCAAACAAGCACTGCTATTTTAGCTCCACCGTAACACTCTTACCGTTTATAATGAAAAATAAAATAAAGTGATTTTAAGGGAACAATTTGGAACGTTTGAGCTGGAATTGAATGCCATTTTTTTTTCCACTTTATTTTTAAGGCATAATTATTTCACAAAATGGATAGAACAAAAAAGGAAAAAATATTCAAGGAGCAATTTGAAATATCAGGCGAAATTTAGTGACCAAAGTCGGTACTTTTATTCTTTAACTGTAAAATAATTCTACTTAGCAAACCTAAAGCTGATTTACAGCGTTTCCTCTAATATTATGACCATTATATTTTAACTTGTAAAAGATGAAAAAAATCTGAAATCCCCTTCTCGAAGAAGCTGTTGAAATCTCTGTTTTTCTCTCACATTTTCAATCTACGTTTATCGATATCTGAGTGGTAGCAACAGGGATTGTGATACCTTTATCTTCTTCTTTTCTCTGTGTCTTTTTATTTGTTTTCTATTTTTCTTAATTGTTCGTATTGGAGAGGAGATAATCTGTTGTTCTTACACGGCATCATTCATCCCGGCGGTATTTATCTAGGAAAAACTCGAAATTATCCTTTTGATTTATCCGATTATGTCAAAGTTCGTTTCTTTTTTGTGAGTTGTGAGTGGGTGAAAAGGATGGGACTGCAATCTTCTGGTAAATTCATTGAATTTGCCGGAGGATTATACCATCTCAGTCAGTGGGAATCCAATTGCTGAATTTTGTCCCTTGAGCTCTGAGGTCTTTTTTTTTTTAATTTCTAATTGTTTATTTTATCACATTTAACACACGTAGAGCAGTGGTGGGTGGGGGTTTATCGGGGAGGAGGGGGTGATGGAGGTTAATAGTAGTAGCAAGGAAGGTGACTCCCAGCCATTGGAACCGGCAGTGGATGAGAGTTCAACATCATTTTCGTCAGCATCAGTGCTGATGCCATGGCGTCCTAGGCAGCTTGCATTTGGTCCTTATTCGCCTTCTGTAAACACTGATACAAAGCCCCAATCTTTGAGAGTTATTGTTAGAAGGCCTGTAAGTGATCTCTCTCTCTTTTTTTTTTCCCTGCATGCTCAAATTATTTTTAGTTGTTTCTAGCAAAGCATGTCAACGTTAGCACTATAAATTAATACGCAACAACTAATTTAGTTTTTTTTTACTAGTTTTAAGAGCTATTGTGTTCATATGGCATGTCTTGTGTGTTTGTATACATTGTTTATTTGTTGTTCTTCCTTCCTTTGTAATGAGATTTTGATTTAGTGAAAATAATTTAAGGGGCCTTAAAATGGGTACCGCTTTGAACTGTTTTTGGTTCTTATTCTGTCAACATTTTCTCTCCGTCTATCCTCGAGAATATTATGTTCAAGCCTTTTCATTTGGACAAATGATTGTAAACGTGAGATCCTTGTATATCTATTTTGTAAGTCATATTTTCATGCATAATTCATTTGATGGGGGTGTTGGTACAAAAATGGGTGTTCTCGCTTTCTTTTGGTGATTTGGACAAAAGAAATTGGAGTTCCCAAGGGAAAGAGCAAAGTAGTTAATTTATGTGACAAGGCATTTTTTTCAAGATTTATACAAGTTTCTATTGTTAAGGAGTTCGAAGTTTTTACTTCTTTAGTCTTTCTAGAGTGGGAAGACGTGTTTTGTTTTTGGCTTCTCTTTATCGTTTTGTTGTTAAAGGATTGTCCTCTTGATGGAATGTAATTCTGTACTTGAATAATAAACAAATGATTTTTTCTTGTAAAGAAGGATGGTTTTTATTCATGAACAATCACAGTCTTCACCAAGGTTACGTTTGGCTGCATGAATTGGACCCATGCAATTTGAATTTTGTCAAAGACAAACTCAAATATGAAGTCAAGCTAGTATATTTCGAAGTTCACCTAAGTTTTCTCTGTTTATCATGATCGGTGTAGGGATTTAGCAATGCAAAGTAGAATTTCAAGCTTCTTTATTCCTTTTAGAATAGATCTTCTCTTCCTCCAGTTTTCTCATACCGCTCTCTATGTGAAGTAACACATCCTAAAATTGATATGCCTCCCCTCCATTCTGCTTCTCAATGGGCATTTGGGTGTTAAAGACACTGACATCCAGTGAAACAAAAAACTTTTGAAATATTACTGATATTGCACTGTCATTTATTTAGTAGAGTTAATCATTATAACAATTTGAGATTGTGTAGTGAGATTTTTCCTGACCCCTGCAAGGGAGAAATGTTCCTCTTCTCCTCGTCTTCTTATTTTCTTCACCTTCCTGTTAATTCTATGTTTCTTTCGGAATTTTAAAGTTTCTCTTCTTTATCAATAACAAAACGCCCTAAGGTTGTCCTACACATTAGATTGACCTTGATCTCAATGAGTAAGATAGTCTAACGAGCATTTAATATTTTTAGTTGTTAATGAAGACTTGTTCAGTTGGAGATGGCAGCTGATAATGTGGAATAAAAAAAAGAGAATCTATTTAGGTATGTAGCCGACCCCTGTAAGATGGAATAAGAGTGAACAAAGATTTAGCTCTAAACAAGTTTGCGAGGATAGTCTGGCATTAGCTGTGGTCTTGACTTAATTGTCGAAGCTCTGAGTGAATAAAGATTTATGTTTTTATTATTTTCGTTGGATAATTAATGGCATGTAGAAGCTGTTGCAAATATGGGTGTACTTTTCAACAAATAAAAATACAGTTGTGTTATAAGCTTTAGTGATTCTGTGTGTTTCATAGGAGCTTGTCTGGTTCCACTACAAAGCAAAATTTTGACCGTTACTGGGTCCCACTGCTGCCACTCATGTGTGAAGAAAGTCAACCAATGTGGCCCACCAACGGTTGAATTCTTGATTAAAATCTTGATTAAAATTGGCACCAGACATGCCCTTAAATGTAAAATGTGATTTCATGGACATACTAGAGTTTGAAATCTCACAGGTCTTAGTTTCAGCTGTTTTAATTTTAATTTTGTAATATGAATTGAAAGATAAATATTATTGTCTCATTCATTTTATAATTCCTTTTTGGTCTATTTCCTCCTTTAACTTACTGTGTTCCAACTCAAATTTGTTATCTTCTAACAGTATCACAGATTTTAGTTGGATAAAATTCTCAGCCATGTGTATATATCGTACACGCTTGGAAATATGTTGTCATAAAATGAAAAATTACTCCTTAAGGATTTGGTAGCTTTTCAATTTTATGGCATCTGATTTGTATCCTGATTTTTTTTTCTGATTTTTATTAATTTTTTTCCATTCGATTGAAAGAATGCTTACATAATTCTGGTTCTACTCTTGTATCCTTATTCCGCTTTTGTACCATTATTATGCTTGGTAATTAGGAAAGTAACTCATTAGGGAGAACAAGTGATGGTATCAACAAATTCCGTGGAGTCAATGAAGTCTATTTATTAATTGTCTTTTACTTTGGGTTGAAAATATATTTTATTGTTGATGAGTGGTTGAATTGCTGAAATGAATGTAATTTGGTAAATACATAATATGGTGTAATATTATTGTTAGGTATAAACTCACGTACTCAGCACATTCATGTTTCTTTTTCCTTTTTTTGTTGGCATCTAGAGTGTAGAAATATTTGATAGCCACAAGAACGGTATATGGTACGACTTATTTGGCATGCCAGTTTTCTGAACCAGGATACTCTGTGAAATGAAAATTTGAACTAGTGGATCCCCTCCTTGACATGTTTCTTTTAATATTGCAGTTGGTGGCACGATTGACTAAGGACATTGTTGAGATATATCAAATCTGCAACCCTCAATTTGGTTATTCAGAAGAATTTAATCCGAAGAGGTTCCTGACATCTCCATCCACTGGGATGTTGAATGATGGCTGTGATAATGCAAACTCAGACCTGATTCTTACTGTAAATTTGCCGTTGGTTAATTTGGAGACACAACGAAGGTTGATTTTGTTTAATTACTGCCATTTTATTGATTATAGCATACTTCATGTCTCCTTAATATTAATTTGGTAGAAAGATGTTTCTTCTCTCTGTGGTGATCATGAGAGTATGATGAGGGCTATGTCATTGTCATCAATGGCCAGCTGGGGATGTGAAATGCATTATTTAATGGTTGCTAATTACAGATGTAATATTTATAAAGAGAGGTAGATGTCCTCCTAAATACAGACTTCTTTCATGTTAGTTATATTTTGTGTTTCAGCTGGATATCCAAAATGTTGCTTAGATTCTGGTGCCAGTTTCAAATAAACTGTCTTAATTTGGACACTTGGATTACTATAGAGGATCAGATCCTATATGAATTGGACAAAAATGAGTGCATTTCATTTTCGAGGTATAGTGAACATTAATTATACATTGAAAAGTTTGACCGGAGACGTGTCTTGTTATTTCCTGAGTTAATTGTACTTTTGCCAACTGTTTCAGAATTGTATTATATGTAGGAGAGTGACATCTGACTTGGAATGTTCTCATGTCAAGGTTTGTGTTGTACACAGGTACAACATGGTGACAGAAGAGTAGGGACAACCTAGGTTATTTGTTTATGCACTTGCAGGATGGAATACTTTCCCATAAATGGAAATATCTGTAACCACTGCCTTTTTGCCATGGAATGGAGACTATATAAAACGAACTATTGCCTTCTAAGTAAAGGACCAAATATGATTGAGTCAAGATAGGAAGGTGAGAAATATTTTGCTGTTCACAAATCTAATAAGCTATAGGGTTTACCTTGGGTTTGAACTTCTCATGTGTTACTGTCTCTTCTTGAAGGTAGGCTGATATATTGTAGTCGAACTTGGGGAAGCTACCGTGCATATTTGTTTAGAAACTTCAGGGCCTAAGTTTTGGTGGCACAATTGAATGAATGTTAGAATAATTAGTGTAACTGAATATTTGGGTTGAGATGTGAATGCACAAAACTTCTGATACAAGAGGCTAGCGGGCCCCAAATGAGAGGCTAGCGGGCCCCAAATGAGAGGCTAGCTGGCCCGAATGAAGAAATACAATAACCTTGAGTAGAATTTTTATGAGGTGGCAACTATCTTGCTACTTGAAGAATTACAGGGAATCGTCTTCTTGGATTTGTTCTGTTGTGGAAATTCTGGAAATTGTCTTTTATTTTATTGATGTCGTCTTTTGGTGAAGAACTATATATGTGGGCATGGAGGACCCTTTTTTTGATGATAATGACCCTTGAGGAATTCAATTTGCCATGGCAGGTGGGGTTGGATTTAAAAAAAAAAAGAAAAAAAAGAAAAAGAAAATATAAGGATTCAAAATGGTTGATCTCATTTGAGTGAGAAATAAGCGAGTTCCCTTTCTGTGAAGTAGACAACTGCTGAAGGGTAATTTTCTAACACACACTGGTAGTACAAGTTATTTATGTGGTCTCTGATTTTCTGAAGTTGCATCCGATCAGACCTGTTATTTTGTTATGCTTGATGGAATAAATATTCTCAAAGGAATTGAGTTTGCAGATGATAAATAGAATAAATAATGACTTAAGGTCCTAGCATACAAGGTGTAAGGGAATTAGAAAGACTTCCAATCAATTTGCCTTAATTACATTGATAGATAATTGAAGAGAGTTTCTTCTCTCATTTGCTTTTCCACTTCAGGTACATATGTTCTGGATCTTCTAAATAGGGAGCTTCAGGAGAAAATTGCTTGTGTGTATCTTGGCACCATTCTTGTTTCTTTAATGGAGTGCAGTGTTAAAGAATTAATTTAATACTTTTTGGAGACCTAGATATCTATTTTGGAGCTTAAAGAATCCTAGTTTTTGTTATTCTTTTTATTCAAGTTTTTGGAATCAGTGTGATTGTTTGCTGGTTGTGCAATTAGATATTTATTTTATTCTTTTTCAACATAAATTTTATGTCGTGATACTAGGACTATGAGTTGCCCTCATTTTTGGGTAGAGAGAAATTGGGGAGAGGAAGGAAGTTGGAAATCTTAACATGCTTATTTCCTCTATGTTCACGTTAAAGACATTGTGTTCTTTAACTGCTCAACACACAGCAAATCAGGTCTTATAAATATTCTATAAAATTGGCCTTCTAACCTTGTAGGATCTTCGTATCATAGAATTGTTCTAAAATTTCCATTGCATCCAACCCATTCAATCATATATATTCCATTCTCATCAAGTCTTCCTCTCTTTACACCTAAAAAATTAAAGAAAAAATATATTTTCCTACACTTTAGTATTTCTTCTTCAAATGTTACTTTCTCTTCTCTTCCTTCCTTCCTTTGAAAACTTACAACACTTCTGTTCAATGCATTGTTATTTGCTTTTTCTTTTTTGCAGATACATTGTCAAAGATATGCTTGGCCACGGAACATTTGGGCAGGTTGCTAAGTGCTGGGTTGCTGAAACAAATAGCTTTGTTGCTGTCAAAATTATTAAGAATCTACCTGCTTACTATCAGCAAGCACTTGTTGAAGTTTCAATTTTAACAACAGTAAGGCCTGCTTCAGCTGGATTGTCATGTTCTTTGATTTGAATCTCTTCTGCATTTTTTCAGTTATTTGTTTTCCCCCTAGTTAAATAAGAAGTTTGATCCCGAAGATAAGAACCATATTGTTCGAATATACGATTATTTTGTGCATCTACGGCACCTGTGCATCACTTTTGAGCTGCTTGACACAAATCTGTAAGTTGTTTTAGTAGTAACTAACTTTTCATATAAAATTTTTTATATTTTTTTGAGTTTCGTATTGTAACTATGCTTGCATTACTTGATATTTTCTCATTAGGTATGAACTTATAAAGTTGAACCATTTTAGGGGATTGTCATTGAGCATTGTGCAGCTATTCTCAAAACAGGTTATTCATTGTTTTTTGCTTCAGATTAATGTTGTTTTAAGAAAGGTGTTCCCTTCAATGGTCATATATTTTTGTGAGTGTAATAAAAATACTTTCTTCTCCGCTTTCTAGATATTGCGTGGACTGGCTCTCATGAAAGATGCTGGCATAATTCATTGTGATTTAAAACCAGAAAACATTCTTTTATGCACAAGGTTGGCCACTCTGATGACTTGGACAGTTGGACCTGGTATTTTTCATCTTGTTCTCTTCATTTGTAATAATTATTCCATGAAATTGACAGTGTGAAGCCGGCAAAAATCAAAATTATAGACTTCGGATCAGCATGTATGGAAGATCGTACTGTTTATTCTTATATTCAGGTAACGTACTGGGTTTGAATAAGACTTCAATTTTTCAATCTTTATATTGTTGATATGTTCTCAATGATTATGTTTCTTTGCAGAGTCGGTACTATAGATCTCCTGAGGTTCTTCTTGGATATCAGTATCCTTAAAATATTCAGTCAAGTATTTATGTCCCTCTTTAAGCCCTTCATATTCCTGGATTTTTCCCACTCCGTGGGGTTGAACTAGATGTGTCTGGAAACTTTACTTCTGCACTCCCTTTATTTTTTCTGGTGCAGGGGTTAAAATTACTCAAAACATGTTCTATGTCGTATATCATGCTTTGAGACTTTAACATAGCGCAGATATACTACGGCTATTGACATGTGGTCATTTGGGTGCATAGTTGCTGAATTGTTTCTTGGGCTTCCATTGTTCCCAGGAGCTTCGGAGTTTGATCTTCTAAGGAGGATGATTAAGATATTAGGGTAATGCTACTATATTTGCCTTGGAAATTTATTAACTCTACTCCTAACTGTCTAAATTTTTCTGATCTAGTGATACATTATGCTTCTTTTTTCCTCGGATTCCTTGTCTTATCTTTTTGCAAGCAAGAGGCAAAAGCTAAATAATCTCATTTCGAAGTTGGGGTTAAAAGTTTCTTGAAACCTTCATTCTACTATGAATAATGATGCGGGACAGTTGGAAGAGAAGATCATAAACTAGTTGGGAAAAAGGAGAAATAAGAGGGCCTACAAAAACGCGTGTAACTTTCAACTCAGGTGTTAGATTTATGTGAGCGAGTAGAATCTAGAAGCGTTTTTCATTTCTCTATAGTTTTGCCAAGCAACATCGTCAAAGTCAAGTTCCATCCAGGGGCGGACCCAGGATTATGGTTCGGGTGGGGGGGTGGGGGGGGGGCGAAAAAGAATTACGTAAAAAATAATTTCATATTAGACAATAAAGATAATATTCAAA
>CAIGRM010208408.1:0-25909 GCA_903798335.1 Fraxinus albicans | reverse complement strand
TAAATTTGATCCTAGGGCTAGAAAGCCTGTATTTATTGGTTACCCTTTTGGTGTCGAAGGATATAGACTTTTCGACCTAGATACTAGAAAGGTTTTCATTTCTCAAAATGTTGTATTTTATGAAACTGTCTTTCCATTCAAAATGGACAAAATCAGCCATCTTAAGACTTAATACTAATATCATCAACATTGATCCACTACCAAATCCAAATGAATTGAATTTTACTCAAAACCTTGTCATTTCCATTCCCAATTTACCTATTTACGATTATTCTAGAGACATTGTCGACTCCAATACCACTTCAGAAGCTGAGCCAATGCCTATTGCATTACCAGATTCCCAAAACAATGAACTAATCAATTCTCAAAATAACTCCAGACCGGAAACAAAAATTCATGACGACATCCATACGCACTTACCCCGAAGATCAACCAGAATAAGAAGAGCCCCTGCTCATTTGCAAGATTTCATATGTCAGCAGTCAACTTCACTTCTTTCATCCCAGAACTTGCACAAGTAGAAAGTCCAGAATTTACCAAGTAATCCATTTCCTGTGAGTGCTATCATATCTTATGATAAGTTGTCTACACCACACAAGGCTTTTGTGACCTCCATAACCTCACACACTGAAAAAACTTATTTAGAAGCCAGTATATCACCCGAGTGGGTAGATGCCATGAAAGCTGAAATTACTGCTCTTGAAGTCAATGACACTTGGGTTATTGTGGATTTACCTCCGACAAAGAACCAATAGGGTGTAAATGGGTTTACAAACTCAAATTTCTAGCTGATGGTAGTATAGAAAGATACAAAGCCAGACTTGTTTCTAAGGGGTACATATAGTAGGGGGGTTGGATTACCATGAAACGTTTTCTCCCGTGGCAAAAATAGTTACTGTAAGAACCTTATTAGCGATTGCAGCAGTAAAAGGGTGGTATTTGCAACAGTTTGATGTCAATAATACCTTCTTGAATGGGGATTTAGAGGAGAGGATGTACATGATGTTGCCCCCGGGTTATCGTGGTGAAATGGGAGAAAAGTATGCAAATTAAACAAAAGTTTGTATGGTCTCAAACAAGCCTCACGCCAATGGTACTCAAAGCTGTCAAATTTCATCATTCACCAAGGATATATTCAGTCCAAGGCAGATTACAGTTTGTTCACAAAGGTTACTGATGATTCCTTCACAGCTATTTTAGTATATGTGGATGATATAATAGTTGCTGAAAATGACATAGATTCAATTGATCAACTGAAAAGGTCCCTTGATGCTCAATTCAAAATCAAAGACCTTGGTAAGTTGAAGTATTTTTTGGGTATTGAAGTGGCCATGACAACAAAGTGGATTTATTTATACCAATGAAAATATGCTTTGGATATTTTAGGAGACTCGGGTACTATTGGCTCTAGTCTAGCAAAGATTCCTTTAGATCAAAATGTGAGAATGTCCAAAGAAGAAGGAGGGTTACTTCCTGAGCCTGCTCTTTACAGAAGGTTAATTGGCAGATTATTGTACCTGACCATAACTAGACCTGGCTTAGCTTACTCAATCCAAATGCTAAGTCAATTCATGGAGAATTCAAGAGTGCCACACCTACAAGCAGCTCACAAAGTACTACAGCACATCAAAAATTCACCAGGGCAGGGTTTGTACTATTTAGCAGACTCTGAAATCCAACTCAAAGGCTTTAGAAATTTAGATTGAGGGGTTTATCCAGACACTAGGAAGTCTGTAACAGGCTACTGCGTGTTTCTTGGGAAATCCTTGGTGTCTTGGAAGTCAAAGAAACAAAGAGTGGTCTCTAGATCCTCTACAGAGGCAGAATACCAAGCAATGGCAAATGTCAGTTGTGAATTGACTTGGCTGAAGTATTTACTCGGAAATTTTCAAATTGCTCATCTACAGGCTGCATTTTTGTACTGTGACAACAAATCAGCCATACATATTGCCAACAATCCCATGTTCCATGAGAGAACAAAGCACATAGAGATAGATTACCATTTAAGTAGAGACAAAATTCAAAAAGGTTGCATTTCAACAGAGCATGTGACAAGCAAATTGCAGATGGCAGACATTCTCACAAGGAGCTTAGGCTCACAAAGTTTTTATTCGTGTTTGTCCAAGATGGGAGTAGAAGACGTCTACTCTCCATCTTGCGGTGGGCTATTGGAAGATGACAAAGCAGCTGAGTTGGATAGACATGAAGAAGCTGGTTGAAGAATCAGCAGTACAATCAGGAAATTGAAAGGTGCTTAAATGATTGGCAGCCAAGTTGCAGTAACAGAATGAGAATCCTCTAGAAGGAGAAGAAGGAATTCTTTCAATTAGTTACATTTCTGTTGAGAGAACGTGCTGTAAATTATTCCCTCTAGAATAGTCTATAGTGTGTATATATACTCTGGTATTTTGTACAGTTTAAACAAGCAGAAAATCAATACAATTCTTTGCTTCACTTCTACCTCAATCATTCAGCTATCTTTCTCTATTATCAATTCATTTCTAACAGATTAAGACTCAAAAAAATTGAGCACACGAATATTAAGATTGATTTGCTAAAACGAGCAACCATCTTGCGGGGAATGCTAAAGGATAAAATGTCACATCGAATAAAGATGAAAATATAGACCAATTTATAAAAGTTTGGACTACCCGTCTTAATAAGGTTGACCTTTTAAGATAGAACTCCAAATTTCAACACAAAACCCTATTAAAGATGTCAGTTGGAGGCCAACACGAAATTTTGTCAAATCTTATGAGTGAAGATATTGTAAGACACGACTACTGACCATAAAAGAAATGGCTTAATGCAAACCTCACGAACTAAGAACCTGCAATCAAATTGATGCATTAAATATCTGACCGAAATGCAAAATGACCAGCAATATAGTGTAAAGAATCTAAAGATGGAAAGAGAATTATACTTGATTTGCTCACTAGTTTCCCCAGCCATCTCAAGGCATGTTCATGAACAAATAAGGAATGCAAGAAACACAACTTATTCCGTTGTATATACCGTACATGAATCTGATCCCTGTTTCCGGCAGTGATGTTCGAGATGGTCCAGCAAGCTTCCCTCTAGACGTTTTTCTTTTGATTTTGCGTCAACAAGTTGACGAGATGAGGAAGAGCCTCACTGTTAATGATTACCTGAAAATTATCAAACGGAAGCTGATGGTCCCAAGAAATTGAAGGAAAAAAATAAAGAATTGCAATGTGATGCAGCCCTGAACAAGACAGTGGTGTTTGATAGTAGTTTATCAACACGGAATATGTGCATTGGGAAGGGGGGAAGAGGAGGATTGAACTTCATACAGAATTTCTGTTTAGGAAGTGGTTTTTGTGCCTTTCTAACAAATGCTCAGAAACTCGAAGTGCCTCACACTGAATGTTAAATTACTGTAACCCACGAAAGACAACCACAAAGTGTTGAAAGAGTCGAAGAATAAAGTTTGTTCAAGTCTTTAGTATTTCTTTTATTGGTTACAGTAGTGCTATGCAAGTACCTATTTTATAGGAGTCATAGGAGTTGGATTTGTACACGTTTAAGCTAGTGGTTAAAGCAGTGGTCTGGTGGTTCCTATTTCTTTGTTTTTATTTGTTGGTGTTCTTCCTATAAAAAAGCTCCTTGATTAATTAATAAAATGTCTCAGAAAACAGTAAATTTCTTCAGCTTTTTATTGAGTTATTGACTTGCCTTTTTTCATGTCACTTTTTAACATTTTGTATCAGAGCATAGGTTAGAGAAAGTAAGAAGAAGAAAATTGTGTCAAAGAGAGAAAGTGAGCTGGTGAGAATCCTAGAAACGTGAGGTATATAATCCATCCAAAAAGCAGCAGCTTTATACCTCTGTTTTTTTTTTTTTTTTGGCAAAGAACAGTAGTAAACAAATGGGTTCTGAAAGCTTTGTGCAGCCGGCCATTCCAAGATTTGATAGTCATTATAACCATTGGAGCATGTTGATGGAAAATTTCCTGAGGTCTAAAGAATACTGGAACGTTGTTGAAATAGAACCAACACTTGGCACCGTGATGACAGAGGTACAGAGGACAGAATCAGAAGGATTAAAGTTGAATAATCTGAAAGCAAAGAACTACCTCTTCCAAGTAATTGATCGTTCCATCTTGGAAACTATTCTCAGCAAAGAAACTTCCAAGTAGATTTGGGATTCTGTGAAGAAGAAATTTTAGGACTCAGCAAAGGCAAGAAGGCAGTAGCTTCAACAACTTCGTAAGAGTTTAAAATACTCCGTATGAAGTCTGGTGAAACAGTATCTGATTTTTTTTTCCCAGAACAACGGCAATTGTTAACAAGATGCTGGTTTATGGGGAGAAGATAGAAGATGTGACTGTGGTTGAGAAAATTCTTCGATCACTGACACTGAAATTCAATTGTGTGGTTTGTTCAATTGAAGAATCTAAAGATCTTGATATTCTTTCAATTGATGAACTACAAGGTTCATTAGTGGTCCATGAACGTAAAATGATTCAACAAGATAAAGAAGAGCAAGAATTGCAAGTCTCCACCAACAATTCTTTTTTGACACCATCTAGAGCCGATAGAGGAAGAGGCGGATATAGAGGTAGAGGTAGAGGATACAATTATCGTAGACAAAAAATTGAAGATAACCAGGTTCATGATTCTCATGGGAGAGGTCAAGGCAGTCACCATTCCACTACTTACAGACAGAAGTTAGAAGACAAGTCCAATATTGAGTGCTTTAGATGTCACATGTGTGGCCATTATCGATCTGAATGTTGCACTAATTTGAATAAAGAACGTGGTGAAAAAACTAACTTTGCAGAGAAGCAATAAGAAATCGTTTCACTGTTAATGGCATGCCATGCCAAGGAGGAAACTCCCCAAAATGTGATATTTGGACACAGGGTTGTAGCAATCATATGAGTGGAGACAAGTCTGCGATCTCGGAGCTAGACGAATCCTTTCGCAATACCGTAAAGTTTGGAGATAACTCCATCATTTTTGTTTTGAGTAGTATTGTCTTTTAATTAAAAATGATTTTTGTAATTGTATTGTTTATTTAATGGCATTTTTTGTCTTTTACAATTCAAAAGGTCATTGTGAAAAGGACTTTGCTACTTGTACATCACAATGTACATCAGGGTGTACACCCCCCTCACATGGGTGTGAGATCCGTTTAAATAAAAAATATTATATGCAGTGGGTCCCACCCCCATGTGAGTGGAGTGTAGCCCCTTATGTACAAAAGTTGATGTACAAGTAGAATTTTCCTTGTGAAAATATATAATTGTTGAAAATTCAAAATGGATATATGGGAGTTTGACCATGCCATTTTTAAAAATACCCCACTTTAACTTACCTCCAAAATAAGTGATTATGATCCATAATAATGGCGTGTTCAGTAGAGATTAAAATTGAAAAACTAGCTGTTATGTTTGACTTTTATTAGACGAGTGGACCCAATAAAGACTATATTTTCAATTTTAATTTGATTTTGAGTTATACCAAACAAGCTCTAAATTATTATTTTAAAATTACTTATTTGCTTATAAGTTAACCTTCAACCAACCTGCTCTGTTTATTATGACCATGCTCTGTTAGTTGGAAGATAACGAAGCAGAAGGCAGAAATGGAAGAAAAGCTATCGTCGGTGGCGAAAACTCTAACACCATCTCCAATACAGCAACTATCTTTTCTTGCTCAAAGATGTGACGCCATTAACCTCGCCGAAGGGTTTCCAGATTTTCCTGCGCCTCTGCATATCAAAAACGCTGCCGTTTCGGCCATCAATTCCGATTTCAATCAGTACAGGTCTTCCATTTTCATCTTCAATTTTTCATTTCTTCATTGAATTTTGCATTAGAAGTAGAAAAGAGTTAAGTTTAGCAAAAATTTTGAATGAGTTGTGCAAAAATGACATTTTGGATTACGTTTTAAGTTCCAACTTTCCCCACGGAAAAGTTACTTATATACTTTATAAGTAAATTGGATAGCTTGTAAAGCAGTGATATTTTGGATTACTTTTTAAGCGCCCGTTTGGCCCCATTATTCCATGTTATAACGAGAGTAATAGTATTTTTTTTGGAAAATACGTGGTTAAAGTATAAGGAAAAGTTTTTACGTTTATGTGTACTATTATTTTATCAGAGAATGTGTGGTTGATATGGAGTAAGAGAAAAATGAATTATAATTTAATGGGAAATAATGCGAGGCTAAGTTTTATAAGTAAATTTGCTTCTTTTTAAGCATAGCCAATATGCTAATCAGGGCGGAAAAACACGGTGGGATGGGCTGAAAGCCTGAAACTTAAAAAATTGCCAATAAAGTCATGCCATAAGAGATACTCTATTCCACACGAGATTAGTTTAAAAGATTAAATTCACGATACTCGTCGTAAAGTCTATCACATACTCAAGCAAGTACATATGTCAACCCAAAGATGTCTTATTACATCTTCATAACTTTTCTTGCCAAATATGAAATCAATCCCCTCCCTATGAAATATAAAGCGACTGAAGCATTATAAGTATGAGCAAAGGATATATACACACCAATAAAAAATTAAGAAAATACCTCATGAGTACTCTTTTGGGACACAAGTCTCAAAGAACTTTGATAATCAATCATTCCAAATAATTGAAAATTTTGGTCAAATATACAATAAAAAAGTACATGATTGTACATCAGCAATCTCAAAATACTATTCGAAGTGAACATCAGCCTTCTATACCAAGGCATTTTAATCTTGAAGTGGAAAAAATTGACAGGAATATTGAGGGTACGAGGAAAATGGATTTATTTCATGTCCATGTTTGATATTTTGGTTGCAGATTCGAGTTTGGGTAAGGGGGGTGGCTTTAGTGTAGTATACATTCTTCTTAAGTTCCTACAGGCTGTAACTGGCAGTGATTATGAAGGACCTTATAAGTAATCAATGTCTCTTTATTGATGCCACAGGCATGTGCAAGGGATATGTGATCACGTAGCCCGTAAAATGAAGGAAATGCAAAAATTGGATGTTGACCCCCTCACAGATATAGTTATTTGCTGTGGGCAGTCCGAGGCATTCGCGGCTACCATCTTTGCAAGTATAATGTCTCGGGTCGCACATTCTCGTAGTTAATCAATTTAAAGATTTCTTTACTTTCAAGGTGTGTTTATAATGCATGCTTGTCTTTGTTTCATTTCCTCAGTAGTTGAGCAGGGGGATGAGGTGATACTATTTGATCCTTCATATGAAACATATGAAACGTGTATTAGGCTGGCTGGAGGAGTCCCGGTAAGCCGATCTAATTAGTACCTTGTTTTTGGAGCAACGTGAAATTTATAATTGTATACTAATTAAGCTAGTCAAAATTTACAAATACATTGGAGTTATAATTTCACTTATCTCTTATGGAAAATGACAGGTATATGTAGCTCTCGATCCGCCTAATTGGACGTTGAATCTTGATAAACTAAAGAAGTCTTTTACTACAAAGACAAAAGCTGTAGTTTTGAATAGGTATACTTCTTTCATTTCTGTACGTTTTATGGCAACTAATATACTTCTTTGATTTCTGAGGCCTCTACTTATATCGAAGTCATTATCTTGTTATAATAATCTTTTAACCATACGTTCTCCAAAAAATCACTATTACAAAACCTATTCTACATAAAAATGGGGCTCGAACACACCCTAAGAAATTTTGATCTTTTAAATGATGAATCATAGATGATATACATTTTTTATTTTTACAAGTTCTCGTTGTCCGGCTGGAATAAGCTTGATATTAATGCTAGAGCTTCACATTTCTATTATTTTTGTTGTAACTGTAAAAATAGATAACCTTTTGTTAATTCTCTTTCACTATGAACTGGACATGCGTCATATTTAAGGTATCTTTACTACGTTCTTACTCCCATGGCTTCTGTATTAGCAGATGAACAAAATTTATAGAGTTTTTGGCAGTGGAAAATTAAGGTATACGGGTAACTTAAAATTGCAAAGTTCGTAACAAGACAGTTAATTGATTTCGGACAATATTCATACAAGTTTTTTCTTTTAAAGTCAAACTCATTGCCGAAGTTCTGTTGTGCATAAAACTCGTGAAGAGAAACCTGTTGAATCATCACGAGTTATAGTTCTATGGTAATGACATTGACTTTTACAAGTATACTAATACTAGTAACACAGTCCTCACAACCCAACTGGAAAAGTTTTCTCCAAGGATGAGCTAGAGATCATTGCTGGAGCTTGCCAGACCTGGAATATCCTAGCTGTAACAGATGAAGTACGAAAAACATTTGCAACTGCTTATTGTACATGAGCTAGGTGCACAACTTTCTTTGGTTATCTACTACTTATGTGCTTTTCATATTGATCATCTTCTGAGATAATGGCTTCTTTTATGAACAACTAAACACATCTTTATAGACGTTTATTAGTCGAATAAATTTGTTGTTCAACTGAGTGTTATTAAGAGGATAATGGAGGATTTAGTCTCATTGCAGTAAGGAATTATAAGAATAAGTAAGCTATTGGTTATGCTTATTAATCTTGAAACATACCTTAAATAGTGTTTTTTAGTATGCAGTTGTTTGTTGTTATCAAGTCTTTCAAATATATTAGGGAGATGGCAGAGGAGAAACACGAGCTATCTAATGTACAATGAAGAAATGACTGAAATATAAAGAAAATAATCATGAAGAATCAGCTTTATGCGTTTGTTTGGCTAAGCTTAAAATCGGAAATAGGTTATTTGTTTTGACAATAAGTCAAGATTTATTTCCATAATAAGTAACTATTTTTGCTTAAAAATAATATAAAAAATTAACTTGTTTGGATACAAAAAGTTACTTAAAAGTAACCTCTCCTTCTTTTTAAGATAAGCCAACTATTCTCAATGTCTAATCTCACACAATTGTTTGGATACTTGGTTCTAGTTTGAAAATTAAAATTTATACCAGATTTTACTGGAATGGAGTTTATTTATTGGTAGAGAAATCTGTCATCTCCCTATGCAAATTTTAGTATGCTTCTTCCTTCTGATGTAATATATGTCAAGCAACCAATGTCGTGGATTTGGGAAGTCATATATGTCCATGTTGCTTTCTCTTCGTCACCTCTTCTTCTTCTTCTTCTTTTTTCCTACCTGCAACATTAATTATTTATCTGTTTGGTCCCACAGGTGTATGAGCATATAACTTTTGACAAGGAAAGTCACATATCACTCGCCTCACTACAGGAAATGCAGAAGAGGACCATTGTGACATCTTCCTTGTCAAAAACTTTTAGTGTAACTGGTACAAATCTGTAAACTATCTAAAGTTCACTTATACTGCCTTTGATGTTTTATTTCTGTTTTGCAAACCAGATGCCTTTTATTATGTTTGCCAAAAAAGAGTTTATGTTAATTGTATTACATTGTTAGGATGGAGAATTGGATGGGCAATTGCCCCAGCTTGGATTGCTTCTGCTATTAGAAACATTCATATTAAAATTACAGATTCTGCTCCTGCACCTTTCCAGGAAGCTGCTTTGACTGCTTTGAGGAGTCCACATGCATACTTTGATTCATTGAGAAGAGTAAGATTCTGAAGCATTAAGAATTCATCCGAATCGAAGGATTGGGAACAATGAACTATGAATTTCACATCTTAGTCAACTCATATGTAGCATGATAGGTTGTTGATGATGGATTTAAAATCCACCAAAAATTGGAGTTAATTTGAAATTATCTTCATCTATAGATAATTTTTTATTTAATACTCTAGATTTTAAATGTTTAGCGAAATCCTTATATTATTCAAATGAATTTGTGAATCTGTCCCAATTTATATTCATCATGCAATCCGAATCCATATACTCCAAATGCAATCTATATAGCCTGCTCTATGATAGTTCATTGTATTTGCTATAGATGGAAGTTGTCAATGACCATTTATGCTTTGTGCTTAGGATTATGAATTGAAAAGAGATTTCGTTGTTGACATGCTTGAAAAGGTTGGCTTCAAGATGCAATTTAAGCCCAAGGGTTCCTTTTTTGTATTTGCACCTCTTCCAGGGAGCTGCACTCTTTCTGATGTAAGTACTTACTTTTCTGCACATACATGCTTGGCTAAGCTTGAAAGTTGCTTTTTAGTAATTTTTTGCCAAACACGTTTGAGATTTTTTAGAAGTTACTTTTTTGTTTGGATTTTCAGTAGAAAATCTTACCTTTTTGACAGTAAAGTCTTTACTTTTAAACTTAGCCAAACATGCTGATGATAATTGCTGCAAATAGCTGGAAAGTCTTGGATGACATTAATTTTCTCCTTTTTTTTTCCTACTGAAGTCATATAAGCAAGCAGAACTATACGGTTATTGGTCATATCCATTGCTCAGGAATTCGTAAAATCCTGGTTTAATGCTAATGTTTTCATCTTATATCACATGCTTCCATGAAAATGTAGCCAGTCGGTCCAAAGTCTTGATAATAGTTACATTATTCCATCCCTGAATTCTATGTTGGCTAATGCATAGTAGTTAATTGGTTGTGCGTTTTTAAAATGTAACTACTCTTTCTTTTTTGTTTCTTTTCAAGTCGTGCTTTACGATTTGAGTGTTCTCAAACTAGCGTACTTTTTGCTGTAAGTGCTATTTTTGACAGATCTATTCAAATATTCCTGAATGCATCGTGTATTGTATTGGGCTTCCAAAACTTGTTGGATTACCAAAAATGAAAGTCAACAATTTCCAATCATTGGTTATTTTATCTTTCACCCAAAAATTTGGCCAGCGAGTACTGTTTCAATCAGAGTAAATTATTTTCTTTCTTCCTTCTTTCCCTTTTTCATTCTTGGCCAGATTGCCTTGGTTATTTACTATGTCTTGTGGGTCAAAAATCAAATCAGTGTTGTCCTTGCATATTTTGTTCTTCCGACCAGCCAAAAAGAATAGAACAACAAAGAAAAAATTGAGTTTGCAAATTTTCGTGTGTTTATCATGGTTGGATGAAATTTTGAAATGAGGATAGTGATAAAAAGCTCCAATGGCACTGGCATTGCAGGTTGAATTCGTCGAGGAATTAATTAAACAAGCAGGAGTGGTTGCAGTACCAGGGTGCGGTTTTTTCCATACAAGTTTATCTGCAGAGGATTCTTCCCAGGCTGCACTTGGCTACCAGAGAAAATATATCAGATTTGCGTTCTGCAAAAGCGAAGATACATTGGCTGCTGCTTCAAAGAAGATTAGTGGGCTTGTCGATGGTAAGGAAACTTTCAAGCTACTTTAAGTTGTTTAGTTTTATATGATGGAGATACTACAAGGATCTTAGAACTTGAAAACATAATCAAGTTACATTTTACTTGACTTCATATAGATGGCAGAGGTATGAAATAGTTTGTAAGAGACTGGAGGAAAGAAAAATGTGTGTAATATTGGGATCATCTGAGCATGGACCTTTGAATTTCTGATGACTGAATCCTAGGTTTTTAGAACCTTGATTATCATGGGAAATCTGAGAGTTTTTAACATGACTTTTCTCATGTCAATATGGATGAAAGATTGCTGAAATTTTCTTGCGATTCAGCCAGCCAGCAATTTCTTGTTTACTTGAATCATTCTTGTCATAGAGAACATTCAATAAAAAAAACATTGGAAATCTGCACTATAATTGATAAAATTTACCACAAGCCTCTCTCATTTAGTTTGTCTAGTTTAGCTTACAAATGTGATCAGAAAGAGTTGATTAAATTAAAATTTAAGTTGCGGATCTCACAAAATGTGTAAATTATGAGTTGTGAATTCACGCGTCATGCGTCCCTACTTTTCTTAGTCTCTGTTTAGTGGAGATTAAAATTAGATTTTTAATAAATTTTTATGTAAGATGATGAAATATGTGATTGAAAAGTTGTTTGATCCATGAAATATGTTATTGAAATTAATTGTTGATTTTGATTTAAATTAAAATCTAAACTTTAATTCCCACCCGCGTTAATATCATT
Organism: Fraxinus albicans; assembly: GCA_903798335.1. Taxonomy (NCBI): domain Eukaryota; kingdom Viridiplantae; phylum Streptophyta; class Magnoliopsida; order Lamiales; family Oleaceae; genus Fraxinus; species Fraxinus albicans. Next base: position 13,961 of record CAIGRM010208408.1, on the reverse strand, counting down.
AGAGTACATGTATTAAATTAGTCTGTATGCTTCTGCAAATAAAAAGATAAATATTAGTAGTTGTTAACTTTTTGTACGTCCAACACGAGCTTGGAGGAAACCAAATAACTTTTTATACTTTAATCTCAGAACAATCTTGCACACCTTCCGATCTTGCTTCTTATACAGATGTCAGAACAATCACAATTTTGCACCCAACGATGCTAGATGTGCATTCATTTCCTTGCACACTTTTTTTTTTTTTACGTTCTCTTTATTTTCAAAAAATTATGGATGAAAAATTTTTTTTTTATATAAAAAAGTTGTCCGATGATGTATTGCCACATGACACAAATATAAACAACTATATAAAAAATGATGTACATATAACATGATTGTTTTGCACTGAATTTACAAAGCACAAGTCCCACGTCGTGAAAGACTTGCCAAATGGGATTCCAATAGGTGTTAAATAGGGGGCCCTTTTCATTCATATCCTCCTACCTCTTTCTATATAATTAAAATCAAATTTTGGTGAAAAATATATCTTCAAATAGTGATCTTTTTAAAAATGTGTGATTAAAAAAGAATAAAAAATTTAGATTTATGTGTAATATTATTTTATTGAAGAATGTGATTGAAAAAAATAGTGAGAATGCATTTTTTAATAAAATGAAGCCTAAACAAGGGTTAAATTATACGGGGAAAAACACTTCAAATTCTTTATTAAACACCATAGAATCGATGGCTTAGAAGGGTCAGAAACTATGATGTCAAGACATCATCACTAAGTTGGCCAAGTAGGACAAGCCCCAATAGTGGTACCAAACTTGCTAAGATAATTTACAATATTTAAAACATGTCTTCGTTTGTTTTGTATACATACCCGACGTAATGCGTGTCATAGACAAGCTCTCTCTGCCTCTAAAGGTCGAGTTTGAATGGAATCATCTGTCGTAACCTTGCTCCGTAGACATTGGTAAAAACTCTATGACATGTTTAATGTTAGAATAAGAAGTAGAAGAGACTCAACAAACCACTGTTCTACTAGACATCGCCTAGACACGAAGCAAGCACAAAACGCTCAGCCTCATGCTTTTTCGCACTTCTTTTTTTCACGTCTAGGCGAGCTTTTTTCAATATAGTATTTTATAATTTTATACGGTAGATATTATTAAAATTATTAAATAATTTTAAAAAGATATTAAAATAAGAAAATGACTTTTTACCCTTAGGCTTCGACTAGACTAAGGCTTGACCTCTATATCTTGTTACGCTTTATGCTTTTTAGAATACTGGGAGGAACAAACAAACGAATGTGTCACATGCCCATATTCTAAAATCATGCAGGTTCCGTGCATCAAACGTTACACTGGTGTATTAGCAAGCTTGCCATTTACAAGAGGCCAATAAATTTTTGTGCCCAAATATTTTACACTGGCCTCCAGATCTGGGGAAAGATTATCTTTGAATAAGACACACCTATAAAAATATTAAGATTTATATTCTTAACGTGGATCTTAAGCATGGAATTTTAAATTCTGCACTGGTGAACAGGCGATTGCGAATATTGCTCTACGGACATTGGAGGACTTCTACTATACGAAAACTACGTAAATCTAGTCATTTCCACAAGAGCATATTGTACTGCCTAAAATTTTAACTTCTTTCTTCAGCCCGTCTGGCGGTGTCAATCCAGCATATAAAACATATAATCAAACCTATAAAAACCCCGATCCATCTCCATTGAAATCATCACCTCCCAGTACTGGGCAGTCACTAGCATCATGTCCATATTGACCACGACAGGGAACTGAAAAACGCCTTCTCTTCCTGTATATATCCCCCAGTCCATCTCTCCATGTTCTCTCTTTCAACTTTGCAACAGCTAAAGATTCATGAGGATTTCCACTGAAACTTTGAGCAATACCATCAGAATCTTCAACTTCTGGAAGCAAAAGGGAATTGGATGGGCTGTTATAAGCAATATCATTAACACCGTCTGATGAAATGGGAAATTCTTTGATTCGGGACAAAACCAAAGCGACCTGATCACAAGCAACATCAAGGCGATCTTCTGTCTCAGTTGATTCTGTAAGTAGTGTTGAAATTATTGATTGCAACAACTGTATCTTTCCAGAAGTAGCATGCACAGGTTTCGTCAATGATGAGGGGGCATCACGCCAGCGCATGGGCAGATATTGGTCGGGAATCTGAAAACAATTGTTCCTTGAGAGAACACGAAGAACGTGTCTGCAGAGGATGCCTGAAAACTCAAAGTGATTACAGTTACAGCTGATCAACTCATCATTCGGAATCCATAATACTTTACACCCTCCATCCCTTTCCGTATGGTGTCTCACAATAAAGTAATTTTCATCTACCATTAATGATGCGTATTGGGGTGCCAATAAGAGTTCCTCCTGTAGTTTGCAGAAGGCATAAGGTGTAAGAACAGCTGCAGCATTCGACTCAATTGGGGACCCTGTTTTGAGGGATACTTCAGGGATCTTCCGTTGCATCTTTGGTTTTGTTCCTGCTTGATCTTTAGCATATAAAACTGTAGCCACCTGCAAAAGAGGAGTATAAACAAGAAAAGATTGCAGCATTGGTCATCCTTCAATTAAAATCGCATAACTATTCCCAACAAAGACATCCAAATCTTTTAAATAATCACGTGGCCTTCAAGGGCACATGCCTCAGTTCAAATTTCCAAATACTCTAGTTTAATAGAGTTGAAAATGTGAGGATCTCAGCACAATTTAACGGAGATTCTAATGGTTTTAGTCATTGAAGAGAGATAATGGAAGATTGAGGGCCAACTATCTCTTTCTTTAAGACCAAGACCAACCTAGATACTCGGATAATAGGTAGAGACCAACAACACAATTTTTCTATATAATTTTGACAGCAGTAACAGCACGTCAAGAAACAAATAGAAAGAAAGAGGTCGGTACCTGCTCGACAAAATTCTCAAGTACAGATTGTGCACTCAAAAATCGTTGGATACATGAGTTTATCGATTCTGACTGGAATGTACTGGTAATTCCTGCAAAGAAATAACATCTCAGAAAAGGTAGTGCCCAATATGTGCGCAACGCATACAGGCTGACCACATGGTTATTTCCATGCAGTCCATATGAATCAACCATATCCCTCCATCCCACTTCAAATTCCTCGATTGAGTGCAAATTATAAAGCCGATGGAACTCAGATTTCCAGTTATCATATTGCGAGCCAAGAACTACAGAAAACCAATCGGGAAACTTTGAAATGACATGGCAAAAGGCAAAGGCATGTTTGGTCCTTGGCATTTCAGTAGCAAGTGCTTCTTTAAGCCACATGTTTTGATCAGTTAAAATTGTTCCCGGAGCTTTTCCATTCATGAATTCCAAGAATGTCTGTCAAATACAACAAAAAATATGAAAAAAAGGACATCCTCTGGAAATTTCAAAACTACTCTATACAGATATGATAAAAATACTATGATCCCATTATACTGGAAGATAACACACTGTAAATGGTTGAACAATTAAATATAGCCCTCCAGCAGGGATCAAAACAAAGATGGAGCAACATATCGTTGGAATTTATGAATTCAAGTTTTTTTTTTCTTTCTGGGAATAAACAAAAAATTCAACCAAGTACACACACACACACAGAGCAATATTCCTTTGAACACTTGTCGTCATGCAACCACAATTCCGGCATTCAGTTCCCGACAATGAATGTATAATGGATTGAACATTTTTCAACGACTAATATTATCTAGCACCACTGGTGCTAAAATACAAGTCTAGATGCCGTTATGTTATAAGCCGAATGAAATGTATAATATTACCTCTCATTTAGTGCCACCTATATTGGTGTTTTAACATCAGTGATGCTAAACAGTATTACTTTTTTTCAGCAGATGCCAGATGATATCACAGGCTCAAATGAAGTTCCTATTTTACTAAAATCAATTTAAATTTTATTTACTTGTACACAAATATACTATATTAGATGTTAAAAAATGAACTCGTAGTTTAGTTTGTTTATCAACTCTTTCGATGAAATCAATTTAAACAATTGGATTATAATTTGAAATTAATTTAAATTTAAAGCCAAAATATATTCTTTTCAAAAAAATTAAAGGAAAAAAATCAATTTCAATATCTTATATATTATTTAAAAACAATTACAGAAATAAATTTAAATTTCTTAGAAAAAAAATATAGTACTAAATCATTTAATTATAAAATAAAAAGTTCACACAGATAAAATATAAGAAATAAAAAATTTAATACAAAAATAAACTCAAATTAAATAGATTTGACCATACAACTTATCCAAATAAAAGAATTATAATTTTATTAACTTTGAATTTTACAATGCCCATATGACACATTAAAAAATCGGGTCCACAGCCCACATTGAATTGGGGTGGAGATCAACCGAGGACAGCTCAATCGTCTTTCCCTTCCCTATTATCTTCTTTCTTCCCTTCCTACATAGTTATCAGACTCGACCCGGAAAAATCATTGGGTCACAGGGTCGTGGTTCAAGCGATAGGTTTGCAAGGTCGTAATTTTAATTAAAAAATATTTTTTTATAACAAAGGACAACAATTTTTCTAAATATAAAATATATATGTATTAGATCACTATTATGACAGAAGTTCAAATGTTTCCATGATGATTATGGATGTTATATTTCACTTCAAATGCCAAGGCTTGAATCTCTGCCTTTGCATATTGAAGAAAAATTTTGCTCCTGACTTTGTCATAAAACCAATTCCGATTTCATCTAAACTCGTTCAGTTAAGTATTGAGCAGTTCAACCAATTTTTGACTGGTTCACTTGCTAAATGTACCAATTATAGCAACCGAACTAGATCACAATCCGGTTTGTCGGTTTCCGAGCCAGATCGGCCGGTTCAGTCTGGTCTGATTTTAATAACCATGCTTCCGTGTCATCTTCTTTCTGCAAATCCAGAACCAGAAATCCAGAAACATAAACAACACTCCACCTTGCTATATAGATATAGACACCAACCTCGAGTGCAAAACCAGTATCCGTGTCCGTCTAACTGTAAATCCATAAATCCGCCTTCTCCCTTTTGCTGTTGTGTCCGAGTGCAAAACCAAGGATCCGATCCATATCTCGTGTCAGTATCCGTGTCATGTCGTGTAGACACTAATACTTCTCCATTTTTTAAGAGTCTGAGCATTATAGTTTTCAGCTATGCTTAAAAGTATGTGAGTTTTAAGTAATTGTTTGTTTCCGTTCAATATACATTAGATTTTTTCTATTTTTTAAAGTCAAAAGCTACATTACTGTCAAAAAAGCAAAATACTTATATTCAACTTCAATCAATAAAAAAAGTTCAAAACTTACTAACCTATAAGATAATTTTTTTTTTTTTTTTTGAACTTATCCAAACATGCTCTAAAGTATAGAAATAATGAACTGGTAATCAAATGCATCTATAGCACCACTGGTGCTAAAACACGAGTTTAGGTGCCGTTATGTTACAAGTTGAATGAAAGGTATAATTGTACATCTCATTTAGTGCCACATACATTGGTGCCATCTACATTGGTGTCATAACACCAGTAGTGCTAAATAGCATTATTCTTTGTCAGATGGCATCACAAGCTCAAGTGAAGTTCCTATTAGCATAAACAAAATTTTATCTAAGTGAACATATACAAGTATTTTCAAGCATGCTTAAAAGTGAGTTTAAGTAATAGTTTGTTTCCGTTCAATATATATTACCTTTTTTCTATTTTTTTAAGTAAAAAAGCTATCCTACTGTCGAAAAAGCAAAATATTTATATTCAAATTGGACCAATAAAAAAAGTTCAAATCTTACTAACCTACGAGAGAATTTTGTTAAACATATCCAAACGTGCTCTAAAGTATAGAAATAATGAACTCGTGCTCAAAGGCATCATTAGGACACCGAATTCTTTCAGCATCTTGCATCAAAGCATAAACGAAAATGAAGTCAAATGTTGGTAAATTAACTTAAGCAATATCTAAATGGTTTAAGAATAAAACAAGAAAATCTAAACTTAAGTTGCTGTAGAAACATGGGGCAATGGTGCTTATGTGGATACTTACCTTTAGAGCCCAGGAGAATGACTGCATATTTTCATCTCTTAGAAGTACGCAGCCAAAGAAACAATTTGTTCCATGATTGTCCACTCCAATCCAAATCCCAAGTAACATATCATATACATCCAAGCGATGAGTAGTATCAAAAACTACGGTATCTCCAAAGGCCTCGTACGATCTGATTGATGAAGCATACGACCATGCAATATGCTCTAACCTGTTATTGGCATCTATCTTGAAGTTGTATTTGAAGTAGGGATCTTTGTCTTTCTTCTCCTTGCACAACTTTAGAAGGTCGATCGGGTCATCATCCCGCTCCACATTTCTGAATGATTGAAGCAAGTTTCTGACGTCAATCTCTGTGAATGGTAAACAACCTAGCTTAACACCTTTCTCTAGTTCCATTAACCTAAGCATTTGCCGAACTGACATCCCAGCTTTTGCATACATGCATATACGACTCTTGTCATCAACAGTCATTGTGCAGTAGGCGGGGAGTGGTTGAGCCTCATTGAACTTCAAAAGGTCATGGTTATGCACATTGCTAAAACCTGTGACACGCCATTCTGGGACGTCAAAATTTTCCCTTTTCACGATTCTCATATATGCTTGACATCCACAACGCGATGATATTCGATTCCTTTGTAGCTTTCCATCTTCTAATGGCTTTAGTTGTGGATATCCACCACGATGGCATGTAAAATCCCGTCTTGTAATACCCTTGCCAACACCGTCTTTTCCACGAGTCCGGTGACGTCTGATTGAGAACCCACATTGCCTAGCAAAGCTACAATAGAATTCATATGCCGCATCTTGAGAGACAAATCTTTGACCAATGAATGGCACGAGGTTCACAGATGTTTGTCGCGACAAAATTGTGTCCTCTGGCATTTCCTCTACAGTGCCATCATCATCTGGAGATGACTCTGATCCATTTTCAGACATTTCCTTCATTATAGTTGCTATCTCGGGCATTACTTCAACCAAGATAAACCAGTATGCAGATGCAGCAACTGAGAATAATTGGAATTTAAGTATGATTATGACCAATATTATAGATCCAACTGGAAATTATAAAGGACGTTAATAAAACATTTCACAACTAGAATTCTAAAGGCTGCAGTGAAGAAGATATAAGATGCGTGAGGCCAGACAAGTAAACTCTTATGACATGTTTGATCAGGGGACTGAAATGGATTAGATAGTATTAAGTAAGAAAGAAAGAAATGAAACTAAAATATTATGCATTACAGTGTCTAATTCACTCCAAATTTCTCCTCCTTTTTTGCGCCATAATGCCAATCTGGGAATAGTTGGAAGAGGAATTGCTAATTCTTAAAAAAAGAAGAAAAAATATTAAAAAATGAAAAATGCAAATTATGACACCAATCATTTACAAATGAATGTCACACCAATATCGCAAATCAAACTTGCCATTAGAATTATGTTTTCTTTTCTCTTGGGGAGTGTGTTTTGTTGGGGGTGAAGGGTCAGTACATGATATAGTACGAAATGGTGAAAATGAGGATTCTTGATGGTACATTACACAAGAATCCAATCACAAGAAAATCTCTGCAAAGTGGAGAATGCATATGGAATACCAATTTCCACTTCTTCATGGTGTAATTTCAACCCACAAGATAACCATGATGACTTACACAAGGAACCAAATAAAAAAAAAAAAAGACTTCTAACGCATCTAAAGATTAGTGATAGTCTCAACATGTCCCCTTCCAATCAATCCCATGAGTTTGTGGGCTGTCTTTCAAGTGCAAGAATAATCACTTAGTACAGAGTGAAATTCTAGAAAATCTCCATATTCAACAATCAACAAAGAGTAATAATCCACCAACAAAAGCTTGTTTATTGTTCAAAATCTCTATATCCAGATCACTATTCAACTAAGTAGTCTCTACAATCATGATACCTCAACAAGCCAAAACTGTAATGATTATAACTTCAGCCTCTGTTTGGATAAATTATTAATGACTTGGAATGTGCGGTTAAAAAGCGCTGGATTCATTAAAAGGTATGGTTGAAAATGAAGTTTGACCAATTATAAATCATTTATAACATGTCCAAATGGAGGCTCAGTAACAGTGTTGTCATATATGCCCCATCTTCATTTTCTTCGCCTACAGAGAATAATTTTCTCCCCATGTTCAAAATGGCACTCCATCCAAATTTGGAACGTTTAACCATACAGACAAGTTAACATTTCAGTAATCTTAAATTTAAGCAACTTCGATTAGTCTAATCCAAGCAACAAACTTACTGTTACAATTTACATCATCAGCTACAGTTTCAAGATAATCAAAATCCTAAATGGTCCTAACGCTTCTCCGTATCGAACATCCCTTGGAAATATCCGCATTATACAGCTTAATTCGAAAGTCTGAAAATCAATTGCCATGACTTAAATCAAATGCTCAATATTTAGGATCTAATTCTTTATCATGATAGAAATGAACAAGGGAATAAGCCTACTTTATTAATCCATCATTCTCCATGAAAACAACAATACGATTGAATTGTATAAAAGAATATTATAATTAATCCACTTACCAAATATGAGGGAAAAATTGATTGCTGCTCCTGAATTTGAGAAAAAAGAAAAGAAAATTCGAGTAATTTTAAGCAGAAAAATAAATAATTACTGGGCGGGTAAGGTCAGGAAATCGGGAGCAGCGCGCTGTACGCATCCAAGGAGGAAAATTAATCTTGATAGCGTGGAAAAGCTACCGTGCGCTGGATTATCGTGCGCATATGGCCCAAATATTTGCCGGTTGCGATGGGACCACATGGCTCAAGATCCTGTACGCCATCTGGCACATTTTATCATAGAAGTGCATATACTTAACTTTGTGACCGAATTTTTGAAATGACCACGTCAAACACCAAATTCAACACATAGACTTAACTTATTAAGTTAAGCATTCACCACAATGACCTCTTTTAACATTAAAAGACAAACATACCCCTCATTCAAAATTAAAAAGTGAGATCCCCCCTCCCAAAACCTCGACCCGGACCAGCCGGAGCCGAGCCCGGACCACTCGGACCATGGACCACCCGAATTCTAGACCATTCGGGGCCCCCGACGTTGTTAACATATAACAAATTTGTTGTAATTTTTTCACAAATTTGGATTTTTTTTTTCAACATAATAAAAGAATTTTTTGTTTAAATCTTTAAATATTAAAGCTAAAAACACATTATCCAGCAATATTATAAGTTAAAAAAATCGAATTTAACCAAATAGTATGAAGAAATCGTGAATATGGAGATGGATGAAAAAACCTTGAAAAATGACGATGGAGATGGAGAAGATGAATAAACATTGAAAACAAGAAATGATAAGATTTTCAAATTCTCAACGTTCAAAATTAGGGATGGCAAAAAAATTCGTTCAATTTGAAACCCGTGGAGCCCCACCCCAAAAGGGGCGGGGACTACCCGCCTTATCGAGTAAACGGGGCAAGGGTCATTGCCCCGAAAAGGGTACGAGGCAGGGTACAGAAATCATAGTCCCCAGCTCGCCACCTGTCCCATTTAAAGTTAATTTTAAATTTAAATTTTTTATCAAACAAAAATAATATACTTATCATATTTTTAAATAGAACTAAGTTATTCCTAACAAATTGGTAAATAAATAATAATATTTACTGAGCAAAAACATAAAAAATAAAATAAATAAAAATAAAAAATAAATGGCGGGATAAATGAGGAAGGTCCGCCCCGTCCCGCTTTAAACGAGTATGTGGATGGGGTAAGGTAACAAAAATACCCGATGGAATGGGGCAGGGATGGTCGACCTGTCTCATACCCGCCCCGTTGCCATCCCTATTCAAAATGGAAATAAAATGAGTATTGTCATTTCCCTAAGTTTTTTACTTTTTTTTTCTTTTACTTAAATTTGGTCAAAGGCCATTATGGAAAAGTGGTCGGGGTCAATCGGCCATCTACCACAATTTCCTTGATGGAACCCTAGCTAGATTTGGGCTACTGGACATTCAATAGGAGCTGCCGCTAAAGAAGGCTAGGGTTTAATTCAAGGGAAAATTGTAGTAATAGTACCAAACCTTTCATTTTTATATGGATTTGACCCAAACATTTACTTTGTTGCATCTACGGTACCAAAAATTTTGAAAACTCACAACTAAAGTCCAAATGGATGAAAACTGTTAGTTTGACCGTTAATTGACCAGATAATTGATCCTGACAATAATTTTGACTAATTTTAAAAGGTTAAAATGGTAGCTTAACATTTTTTATAATAAAATAATTTTAAAAAAAAAACCAAATAACTTCTTGTTCTCCATCCACCCTACCTTACCCACCCAATGCGGCACCACCTCCACCTCCACCTCCATCATACCACAACATCTTCACCTCAAATTCACAATCACCACAACCCACACCATTCCATCCACAAAGAGACTCGATTCAAAAAGAACGTAGGACTTGACTCAAAGAAACCCTCAAACCTTGCACAAACTATTTATCGTGCTCTTCATCTTCATTTTTTCACAAATTTTTTATTCTACAATAATCCCTAGGAAACCTTAAATCTTCATTGTTTCAACATCTTTGGCGCCTCGAACAAGACACCTTTTATTGCCCCCAAAGCCAAAGGCCCGTTTTGATGGTCGAATTGAAAATTCGGAAGTTTTTAGACTATCCAAGTTGGAGTCTTTTCATCTATTTGAATACATTGTAAATTATGAGCCTCTAGTTCTGTCTCTTCAGGGTGAAATTCAGGTGATTTTTGGAGTGCTTATTTGGTCAAAATTTAATTTTGCAAATTGTTGTGTTAATTGTATTGAAGCAAATTGTTATTAGATAATTTAATCAATGGTGATCGGACTTTGTTATAGGTTACTACTTGCTTATCGATCTTTAAAAAGTTATTCGTTGTTTACTGAACTTTTCTATAGATTACTACTTGCTCATCGAAATTTAAAATGTTACTCGTTACTCATCGAACTTTGTTAAAGGTAACACTGATGAAAATGATATGATTGATTGATGGATAACTTTATTCAAATTTTGGGTGAGTAACAAGTAACTTTTTAAATTTCGATTAGCTACCTATAATAAAGTTCAATGAGCAAAGAGTAACTTTTTAACTTTCGATGAGCAAGTAGTAATTTATACAAAGTTTAATGACCATTGATAAATTATCTCAATTGTTAATTTTCTTGATTCTGTCCATAGTGGTGGCAACTGTGTCTTTTGGATGATGAATTATTAATTATGGTTAAGTATGTTTGGACTTATATATGTAGAGATTTTTGACCGTTTATTATTGTAGATTTGAGATGGAGATGTTGTGGTGTGGTGGAGGTGGAGGAGATGGCGGTGGCGTCGAAGTTGGGTGGGTGCGGTGGAGCCGTTTGGTAGTGGTGGTGGTCTTGGGTTGGGTATGTGTGGGGTGGATGGAGAAGAAGTTATTTGATTTTTGGTTTTTGATTTTAATTATTTTATAATAAAAAATGTAAAGTTATCATTTTAACCTTTAAAATTAGTCAAAATTATTGTTAAGATCAATTATCTGGTCAATTAACGATCAAACTAACAGTTTTTGTCCATTTAGATTTCGAGTGCGAGTTTTTGAAATGCTTGGTACCATGGATGCAATAAAGTAAAGATTTAGATCAAGTTTGCATAAAAGTAAAATGTTTGATATCGTAGTTACAATTTCCCTTAATTCTATGTGAGCCAATCAAATGTCAGAGGGTCCATTCTTGTTTGGACTCCAAAACTCAAATTAGATTTTAATAAAAGTTAATAAAATATGTGATTGAAAAGTTGATAAAAATTTTAGATACCAAAAGTATGTGATTAAAATTGATTCGAGAAAAAATGAATTTTAAAAATAGGGGACAAACATGGGTATGTATATACAATTTCAGACGATGAGTTATTTTGTCTAATGTACTTTGATTCGTTAACATGACAAGTTAAGAAGTGCATATGAACTTTCATTAATTAATATATGTTTACTAAACATGCCATCAATAATTAATAAATGAGATTTTAATTTTTCTCTTTATTATTGTGATATTTTTACTATTTTAATTCTTCATACCATACAAACTTCAAAAATCTTTCTCAACTCACAATAAAAAAAAAAAATTCACCACCTAGCTAAAATCTCTATCGTGTATATAAGTATTTTGATTCCATACACTTATAATTTCTATTCAAAGTCAAACAATAATTATAACTATGCATAACTTATGATTGCTATCAACTTATTATCCTCACATGCCGTAAAATATATCAACAACGAAGACATGACTCAAACAGGTAGTGCCGGCTGCAGGCCAAAGTTGGTGATTGGAAAAGGTTTTGTAGCAAACCAAAAGTACACACTATAACAAAAATTGCCTTTTGCAACATGCAAAAGGCAACATTCATTAAGTGATTGTTGTTAAAAGGAGTTAATTGCAACACTCAGTAAATGTATGTTGCCATTACTTAACAAAATTGAGATATTGCAATGAATGTTGCCATTGTCTCCTTTTGCAACGTTCAATTGACCGTTGCCAAAACAATTACATATTTTAGGTCTTTTTCAACGTTCATTGACCCTTGTTGAAAGCCCAACCTTTTGCAACGATCATTGCGTGTTGTGAAATGTCAATTTTGGCAACGGACAATGACCATTGCGGAAACTCTATTTTGCAAAGTTCAATAATTGTTGTTAAATGTGAGGTTTTTTGCAACGTTCTCCATTTGTTGTTAAAAATCATTTTTTAAGTTTTTGGCAACATGCATGACTGTTGTTAAAAATAATTTGTATTTTATCTTTCGCAACGTTCATAGCCTGTTGCAATATATAACCCAACTCGCCCAATAAAGATCCAACCGAATAGCCTACATCCAACCGGCCCAAATAAACCATAATCCCCCTGTGTTGTATCCCGTGTTCTATGTTTATGAGAGAAGCATTTTTCTGTGTTGAGAGAAAGATGAAACGAGGTAGAGCAAACACACAAAATCAACCCTAATCGTGATCTGTGTTGAGAGAAAGGAGAAACAAGGTAGAGATCGAGATCTGTACTGAGATTATCAGCTTCGCTTCTCACCACCCAATTTCAGCTTCGCGTCGCACCGTTCTTCCTTGAATAATTTTTGTAGCCTTGCAAAATTGTGCTTCCAACAGAATTGTACTACTTCCACAAGCATTGCCAGGCCCAACCTACCAAGACCATCCACTAGCTTCGAGTCATCCACCACAAACTTATCTGAGGCATCCTCGACCATTTTCTCGAGAGAAAAGGCCCCACCGCGATCAAGATTCGGGGTCAACCTCATCTGCTCCGTCAATAGCCAAGTCCAGATGAGGGTGGGCGTCGAGGTTGACAACGGAATGTTAACACTAGCAGCTTGCTCGAGTCCTCTTCGAGGTGGGCACACCCACAATATTAGTAATTTGGGTAATTGCTTTATTTTACATGTTTATTGGACTTTTAGTTGAAATTGATGGTTTGGTTACTTTGTGTAATGCCTTCAGTAGTTTTTTAAGTGGAATTTTTACTCACTCCCCTGGTTTGGTTAAAAGGCTCGTAGTACGACTTCAATCTATGTCATAAAAGGCTCATAGCTGCTGGTTCTTGTAGCCATGAATGCAATGTGTGATAATGTTAAGCAATAAGTTGCAAGCATTAAATCCATTGAGACAGTACAATGTTGTAATTTGACTGCTTATCTGTATTTGTATCATTGCTTTGCTACCTATGAATTAATAGGTAAAATGTGTGGTCTGTTAAATTGTGAAATTGTTAGTAGACTTTAAAATTTGTGGTCAGGTAAAGTTGTTGATGGGTTATTTCATTACTCTTAGCTAATATACTTACTTCATTCTTGATAGA
>CAIGRM010208371.1:0-10438 GCA_903798335.1 Fraxinus albicans | reverse complement strand
AAAAGTTGGAGAACCTAAATGGATGGCTTGAAAAGTTAAAGGATTGAAATGAAAATGTATAGAACTTAAGGACCTATGTTATAAATATCTGGCACATGGCTACAAGTGGGCAAATCTTACATTTTGTCCTCAAGATTTTCGATTTAGCCTGATACCTAGCACTAGTCGCTACTTCATGCTAGTCACTTGTTTGTTTTGGAAACTAGGGGTGCGTTTGGTATGATATTTTCTAGTTGTTTTTAATTTTCAATTTTGAAAAATACTGAAAATGTATCTGGCCTGGTATTCCTGAAAACGCATTTTTGAAAATAATGATAGATTTATAATATAAAATTCAAAATACGTTTTTGACATTTTGAGTGAAAATTATGAAAACACTCAAAACATAGTAAATGGGCTTTTAAATAATTTTTTTATTTAAATAGATTTTAATAAAAAATTTCAAAAAATAAAAACGTTTCAGCAAATAAAATTGATAAATCTTAGAAAAAAATTGAAAAATAAAATCTAAAATTCTAAAAAATAAAAATCCTTTAAAAACAAAATTATAAAAATTTCTAAAAAATCAAAATAGTTTAAGCTCTTAATAATTATTTATATAAAAATTTTTAAAAAAAATTAAATGAACACAGATAAAAATAATCTCCGTCCATGTCATTATTATTTTTATCTGTATTTACTATATTTAGAACTTTGAAATATATTTGTTTTATTTTATTTTTATAGTGAGAAAAAATGTAGTAAGATTCACCAATTTCAGAATTTATGTTAGAGCGGACAAGGGCCGTTGAACCGAACTCGAATTTTTAGGTATTTAATAAGTAAAACTGTTGGGTCTAAATTTAATTATGAAATCGTTCGGATTGAGTTTCATTCGGTTTGATTCCCGATTTTTGTACAATAATTACTTTTTTAATATTTACAATAACACTACATTATTTTAACTAATAGCATAATCAATTTTAACTATTACAAAATAGCGTATTCCAATCTCGTGATATATTTTGCGCCTCACTTTATTGATTTTTCTTAGGTTTGGCTATTAAAATTACAGGAAGGGGAAGATAGAACTCATAATAATGAAGAGAAGCCTAGCCGAACTTCTAAATCAATTTCTCCAGTGCGGCACTATGGTAGAATAAGAGATTTTGGTAAAATTTAAGCCAATTTGATTAAATTGGGCTTGAGTTTTAAATAATCGTATTTTGGGTTTGGGCTAAATTAATTAGTTTACAAAATTATTTAGAAAAAATAAAATAATTTAGCTTAGTTAAGATTAAAAAAAAAAAAATTCTGGAGATTCGGTTCTTCGTTTATTGGTTTTGAACGGATAATCGAACCAAACTCATTAGTTCTCGATTCAGATATCCGTTCGAGTATTTAATTTAAGAAGAACCGCTCGATTCGATTTTGTTCAGTTCGGTTGAATTCTAAAGTTTTGTCAAATCCTAATGTATATATGACTTGATAAAGATTAACAAAAAAACTGTTCTCTTTTTATTGAATAATCAAATTTCATAAAATAAAATGTCATAAAATGAATTTTCAAAATTTTAAACCAAACACATTTTCTAGTTTTCTATTTTGAAAAATAATTTTTCAAAATGACAAATCAAACGCGTTTTTAGAAATCTAAAAACTGGCCTTTAAAAAAAATTGAAAATGGACTCAAAACTCAAAAATAGAAACACAAACCAAACGAACTATTAATTTTTAAGGTTTTTGGACTTTTGAAATTAGAAAACCTTAATATTGAGATTAAACTGATGTAACAATGGTGGATTTGTAATCCTAATGCTTTACTGATTGAATTTTTACTCTATGGCTTTCATACGAATTCATATAACTTACTTTGATTAATAATTTGGAAAAATGAATTCAAAATATTGATCTTAATTGTGTGCCTTCTATTAAACTTTGCTTTAATTAAAGTAGAATCGACCATCAATCTTTGTGGGACTATAATTTTTATTATTATATTACTTGTTTACAATCTGTTCTTTCACGGAATAAATTCGCAACAAATTTTTAGCGTCGTTGCTGGATATTAACTCTTTTTTATAAGTACTTTAGTTGATATCAGCATTAAAAAAATTATTTTTCTTTTTGTTTTTTTTAGATGAGTTATCTCTCTTTTCATTGTTTCAGGTTTGTGCCAATGCATGTATCTTTCAAAAAGTCTTGATCTAGTTGATTTATATCCAGAAACCAAACGATCTCTCTAACGAAGTATAAGAGAACAAAGAGAGGCAAGAGAACAACATAACGAGATGGTAGACAATGAAAACAATGTCAGTCACGTTATTTAACTTGGAGCAATTGTATTGAGAATTTTTCCATCGAGTGGCAATCCATCCTTACATGATCCTCAACGAGCCATGGTTCCATCAGTCGAAATTGATAAACAAGACTTGTCGCTGGAGACTTCATGAATCCCCCATTGTTGAGAACTAATCAAGCATAATCTATCCTCTTTTTGAGAGTTCGTACTTTCAGTTGAGGTCATACGCCATTAACCTGTTTATAAACAACATTCCATTCTTTGTGAAAACTTGTAAGAATCCACACTATCATCTCAAGCACTTTTTGGAGATAATTTGAAAACTTTAAGTATCAGGGGTTAACGAAAAAGAAATCAAGATATGAACTTTTTTTTTTTAAAGGATAAAGATCGGGAGTTGTTGGATTCATTGCCTTCGGGATCATAATACCACATGGAATGAGTTGGCTTAGAAGATTCAGTAGAATTGAGCAAAAAGGAGATCGATTGGAGCTTAATTGAGAAAATGGTAAAATTGAAGAGTATTTGAGAGGTTGGTGACCAAAGTTGGACGGAATTAGTACTTGGGAGATTGACTTGCACATTCTTGGAATGTAAAAGACCCACTTGATGAAATTCAGAGTTTAATGACCAAAGTGAACGAGTTTCAAAGTTATAGGACCAATATGGAGGTTCTTGAAAGGTCAAGGACCTAATTTGATAAAGTTAAAAGTTGAGGGACTGAAATTTTACAAATGACTTGAGGGACTAAAGTGTACATAAACTAATACTCGAATAGCGCGGCCGTCCCATAGCACGGAGCAGCTGCTGTGGGGAGAAATTGGAGGTTTGGGTGGACTTGCTTGTTGTGGTTCGCCCGTCCCCATAGCATAGCGGCGGCCGACCCTATGAAAAGGTTGATTTTTAAAGTTTAAAACAATGGCACTTGGGTATTTTAGTGACACGACTTTCAAGACATATCAAAGATTATATAATGAAAAAACCTATCTCAAGAAAGTACACCGCAATATAGAGAATAAAAAAAAAATCTTTCAGTGAAAAAACACAATGCAAATTCTATGTTTTGGGAGATTTCAGGGAATGGTGATTCAAGCTTGAAGAAAAAGATTGTTTTTCAATTTCTTTCTTTCTATCAAAATCCACGATGTATTTAACTTCTTTATTGTGTTTATCAATGATGTTTTCTAGCTAAATTCATAATTAGGACGAATGGATGTAGACTTCAATCAAATTCTTGATTTTGATTATTAAAGACAAGGTTTTTATTCATTAATGTGTATTGTTTTTAATATTTTGCTTTGTTCAATTAATTTTTTGGTCACGACTAATTGATTTATGAATGGTATTGGATCGAGATGTGAGTTATTTATTTAGACTAAATATTAAAATCGGTAATTAATCTAGAAGGTAGAGATATACTATTAGAATTATTGCAATCGTTGTATGAAATTTTTTTGTTGAGTTAAAGCATTTAATTAGGTTAAAATTCTCATAGAAATATACAGTTTGACAATATATACACTTGTAATTTTTACCAAACACGTCATTTTTCCGAAGCGGTGACCATAACAAGCATTTAACTTCACCTCAAACGCTGCGGGGTAGGACGAATAACTAACATATAAGTTTAAATTAACTCCTTGTTTGATGTGGCTAAAAATCCTAATTTTAGTAGATTTTAATAAAAGTTGATAAAAATGTGTAATTGAAAAGTTGTCGATCTCATGAAATATATAGTTAAAATTTATTGTTGACTTTGATTTAAATTGTTAGCAAGTTTTTAATTTCCAACAATCATGGTTTAAATATCTTTAAACGTGTATATGCATGATTCACTGATTACATGCATGGAAACTAGGAAAGTTCAAAAATAATGTTACACCTCTGAGACTTGGAATTAACAGGTTTACAAAAATAGCTATGTTTTATACTTAATGGATATGTTCACACCAAATTGATATTAAGATGGAGTAAAAGATGTATAATTAATTGTCCATCCAATTAATTATTGACACATTATTTTGAGTGAGAGAGAAAATATTTAACAGTGTTAAATAATTGTTAAAGTGGAAAATTAAATTGATGACATTTTTATTTAGAATGATGTATCAATAGTTAATGAAAAATCCTACTTGTACAAAAAAAAGTTGACAAACTCTCACATGACGGCTAGCCCCACATGAATAAAAAATTTTTAAAAAAATGTGGGCCCCCCCCCCCCCCCCTCTTGTGAGGGAGCCGGTCAGGGTGTTTGTCACCCACCGTCGGTACACCAAGCCTCTCTCATTATTAATTGGGTGGACTGCAAAAATTGGACAGACTCTCACATGACGGCTAGCCCCACATGAATAAAAAATTTCAAAAAAAATGTGGGCTCCCCCTCTTGTGAGGGGACCGGTCAGGGTGTTTGTCACCTACCGTCGGTACACCAAGCCTCTCACATAATTAATTGGGTGGACAGCAAAAATTGGACAGCAAATTTCAACTCATATTTTTAATCTAATGATGTTCTAACAGCTAAAACTACCAAAATGTTCTTTCTGCAGCAAAAAACAATATTATAAACTTAAATTATAAAAATGGTTATCTACTACAATAATATATGCTTTATTTCTTTCTTTCTTGGAATTTATTAGAAAAAAACAGTTGACTTTCCATGAGGAGTCTGGTGGGCAGAACATTTCATCAGCGAAAGATATCCGAGTGGCCGGTCCCCTGGCATGACCGAGACAGAAAATTTCAATGGGAGATGCATTCCAATGAAGATACATGCATGTGTCGCTATACAATACGGAGCTACTAAATATAAAGTTTGTATTTTTTTTCGTGTGAGATCACACAAACTGATTATTGAAAATGATGTAACCCCCTAAGCTAAAATATTTATAGATACCTTGAATGTGCCATACCTTATTAAAAATGCAATTGATAAAATTTGAACTTCAGCACGCCATCAGGCTACGAGGCATGTAACTAAATTTATCAGGCCCAACCTTCAATTAATAGCACGAGCACATGTTGTCAATGTTAACTTATGGTTGATTTCATACTTCATATTTTGATCATAACAAATAAGATGAATATTGTTTCTAACAATTGTTTGTAAGTGATGATAGTTCAATGTTAAAATCAATCAAATATTGTCAAAATCAACACATTATAAATCGGACTCGAAATGAAAATTAAAGTGAAAGTTACGCATTCAAGTCAAATTATTTGAGACGAGAGTTTAAAAGATAAACGTTAAGAAAAGCAAGATCAAGAGCATAAGAGACGACATCAAAGAAAGATCAAGACGAGAAGTCCAAATTTCAAAACATGATCAAAGACTAGACTTCTGAGTGCAAATACAAAGGTATTAATACTTTGATATTTAACAATGAATGATAAAAACTCAAAAATCGTTTTATGCACGAAAAGATTATTTCATAAAAATACTTGCATAAAAATTATTTTTCAAAAAGGTAAGTATTTCAACTTAATATCCAAACTCATTATAAGATCACTTACCTTGAAAAATAAAGTGAAAATGTCCTTCAAAAGTCTACATTTTTCAAAAAAATTAGGAAAGAAAAATCCAAGAAAATCATGTCAAAACAGACGCCCGGCACTTTTTTAACCGTTCTGAATTTTGAAGTGCAACATCTAATTTGGTTGTTGGGTTCAGAGTACAGACGTCCGGATTAGTCTTCCANGTCTACATTTTTCAAAAAAATTAGGAAAGAAAAATCCAAGAAAATCATGTCAAAACAGACGCCCGGCACTTTTTTAACCGTTCTGAATTTTGAAGTGCAACATCTAATTTGGTTGTTGGGTTCAGAGTACAGACGTCCGGATTAGTCTTCCAATTAGTCAGAATCTTTGACATTTTTTTATTGTTATAAATAACATTTCACTTTGCATTCATTACAACAACTAGAATAGAGCTTTCTTGTAAAATATATTTGTAAAAAATCTTCTTTGAACTTACATTTTTACATTCATTTCATTTATTATTTCATAAAAAAAATTTTGATTCTTGAATCAAGCTTCTTGAATCATTTCTCTAATTAAAATTTTTCATTTCTCTTTGTACTTAATTTATTTATATCAATTTTAAAAGAGATATATATTTTGAAAAAAATCTTTGCACTTACATTGTATAAACTTTTCTACTCTTTATATTGAAATTTTGATTGATTGAATCAAACTTGTAAAATCAACATATTCATCAAAGTTTCTCATTTCTCTCTTATTACTTAATTATTACAATTATTCACTAAAAGATAGATATATCTTGAAAAAAAAATTTTGAAACTACATTGCATTTATTTCTTCTTCATTTTCTTATTAAAACGTTTTGATTGATTGAATCTAATTTTTAATTATAATATTCATCAATTTTTTTCGTTTAACACTTGAGTTATCATTTGTTACTATTTATTGAAGCGTTAATCTTTCTTAATACTTTTTTTATTATTTATCAAGAGAGGAATTCCGTTGTAAAATTAATTTGATAAAGTATAGATCGTGTTAAAATCTCATAAAGATCAACATTGTATAAGGATCGGTGATCCTTGTTTTAAGTCATTGTGTTGGTCATATTGAGATATCGTAAAAACTCAATAGTGAGTTATGTTAAGGTCCCGCAAAGTTCAACATTGTATAAGAATTTGTGCTCCTTGTTTTTAAATTATCGAAAGCGTTGTAAAAGGTTGGATTGCACCATAGGTCAATCAATATAGTGAAAAGAAGTTACTCGTGCCAGAGAGTTTGGTAACGGAGGAAGTTGATTATTGCTTTCGATCGAACCTCCATAATTATATCGTTTGCACCATCTCTCCCTTTTACTTATCACTTTTATATTTGCGTTTATTATTTGATTTAATCTTTACTTGATTGAATTTAGATTAATTCTTCGAAAAAATTTCAAAAATCAATTCACCCCCCTTTAATTAGTTATTATTGAGCTATCAGCCAATGCCATCTAGTAGGTTATGGGTAATTTTACGATAGATGAAACCATGAATGTCAAAAGTAATAATTAGATTGGGATTTGTATCTCTATAATACAAATCAAGAAGAATGTCTTCACTACTAATTTGAATCTTATACTATATTAAAGAATGATAGCTGCAGAAACAGTATTCCTGTCCATAATTCTGGCCTCCATCCCGCCCAAGAGAAAAAAAAAATTATGTTTCTTGATACCGCCCTGATTTTTTGAATTGAATACCGCCCAAAATTTTGAATTCAATCACACCCAATCAAAAGCTTACTCTTTGATGTACGCGTCATAAGCTGGAAAAATGCCCATTCCGCTCGAAAAAAAGAAAAGCTAAGTCTATCGATCTCCTCCCTCAGCGACTTTAACCTCTCTGTCTCCAAACTCTGTGCAGACATTTTTATTGAACTCTGCATAGACGACAGTGGTGGTGTGTGTGGCTGGGTTAATGGAGTACATAGAAGTGGTGGGTAAGGGTTATCCCTCATTGCATACTTACAGAATTTGAACTTGATGAACGAAGATGAGATGTAGCCCTATTCTCTTTCATACTGATGGTCCAAATGCCGATGGTCAGGTAAGCTTGATGAACGAAGATGAGATATCTGTTTTGATCTGTGATTTTTGAATATGGATGATATTATTTAAATCCATTATCATTAACAGATCACTCCATTAGAATTTATTATTGCAAACTAATCACCACATGTTGTCGAAGTGAAGATTTTAATTTAGTTTTGTACTGAAATATTTGTTCATTGACGTTGATTCAATTCTCACTGTTATACAACTATTATGTTAAATTGTAAGGGTCGAAAAAAAGGCAATCATTCATTCTTAAAACCATTACATAGATTAACAATAATTATGATATACTATGCCACAACGCAATTCCCTTCAACTAACCAAAAAAAAAAAAAATCAAGTAGATTGTTGATGCATGGTTGTTCTTGAACTATTGCACAGCAAGAACCTTAACCCAATAGATCCCAACTATATTAATTAATTTTATAATCAAGCTTTAAAATTAATTTATAATTAAATATCTAGAGCCAAAGGAACCTACAATTAACCCATTAGATTCCAACTATATTGTTTAATTAATTAATAATCAAACATCTACAGCCAAATGAGCCGACCAAATCAAACAATTAATTAACCAAATACATAATTAGCTTCCCCTACTTTTACCATTAAAATACTAAACTCCGCCGACATATCGAAAAAGACGGTTTTGCGCCTTATTATTTGACCGACTTTTGTCATCAGGTAATCTAAAACACACGTTTATTGATATTAATTAAATAATTAATCCCAACTAGATTGTAATTAAATAGTTAGAGTCCCCTTTAATCTGGAAATTGGGAGAATGACAGCAAACATACAGAACGTAATTAGTCGGCGCGTATTAATTCATCTAATCATCATTAATAATAAAAAAATTATTTTGGGATTTGGGATCACGAATTTTGATTCGTCGCTCAAATTTTCATGCATGTATTATGTATGAGTAATGCTATTTATCCACACTGAGGTTACAACTCCAGTCTAAATAGGATGCATGTATTATGAATAATGTTACTTAACACTAATAGTGCTAAAGCATTCAGTGGTGGCAGAATCAAATAATTTTACAC
This sequence comes from Fraxinus albicans, assembly GCA_903798335.1. Taxonomy (NCBI): domain Eukaryota; kingdom Viridiplantae; phylum Streptophyta; class Magnoliopsida; order Lamiales; family Oleaceae; genus Fraxinus; species Fraxinus albicans. The sequence continues at coordinate 1,536 of CAIGRM010208371.1, read as the reverse complement.
TTCAATAAAAAAAAAATTCTACTTCAAATTATATATATAACAAAATCTATTTTGAAAAATTGAGGCTCGAATGTGGGTTAAGGCTCTCGCTAGTACATTAAATAAGACTGGACATATTTTATTACGTTTCTCTTTTCTCATTTGATTAAAGTAGTAGTGTAGACATAAACATTGTTACCATATAAATTGATGATTAAATTTGACATAACATTGTTCATGATTAAATTTAACATAATATAGCGGTAAGTGAGATATTCATTTAACATCTTAATACTTCTTTAGTATTTAGCGAGCCACATTTTTTTAAAAAAATTATTTTTTCAAAACTTGTTTTTAATCACTCATTCTTCAATAAATAATTTTACGCGTAAATCGAAAATTTTATATATATACACATATAGGATTAATTATAAAATTGATTGCACCATCTAAGCACTCGAGTAATGTAACACACTACAATAGGTGGTGTGAGATAATTGTTGATTACAAAACGGTTATACTACCTATATGTGCGCGCGAAATTTTCTTAATTTGTATGAAGATGAAAGTAAGCCACTGTTTGACAACCATTATTTTGAGAAAATAGAGTTTTTTGTAATTATTTTTAGGAGAATGTGATATTATAAAGTATAAAAAATTTTCAGGTTTACGCGCAAAATATTTTACTGTGTGAATGTGTAGTTGAAAATGAGTACGCGAAAAAAAGAGTTTGAAAATAATAGTTGTCAAAAAGGGGGCGAAATCTATTTTTATTGGATAGAGTGAGTATTATATGAATAATTCTACTTGTGCATAAGTAGCTACTGAAAGTTTTACAAATAGATGAGGTGGCGATAAAGGAGTGAGAGCTTTTTTTTTTCGTTGAAGAAATTTCGAGTCAATTATATCCCATTATATCGTGTGTATGTAATTCAGCCCCTGTTTGGCCTCCATTATTTTGCATTTTTGGGGGTTGAAAATTTTTAGAATAGTGATTGATGGGAGAATCTGTGGTTGAAATTTTTTTGATTTGTGTGTAATATTATTTTTATTTGATAAATGTGTGGTTGAAATGAAAAGAGAAAAAAATTTAATGTAATGTAATTTAATTTAATTGGGACCAAACAAAGGCAATATGTAAGTAGTGAAGTAGTGATGTACATGTAGCAGACTATGTTAATGATTATGATGTGGGTATTGAGCAATCCAAGGAAAGAAGACAAAATTTGTTGCAAAATATGAGACCAGCCTTGCCTCGATTTTTGTACTTCTCCTCTCCTTGGTAAGAAACCAATAAAACGTGCTGAGTTCTAAGACCCCCACCTGTCCTTCAAATTCAATCCCCTATTTTCCACACTTGCAATATTTACGTAAATCAAACTCCAACTCTTGTAGTATTTCACCCTTACCCTCAAAGTAGATCAAATTCAAGCCAAGAATTGAATAAGAATTCATTCTTAAGTTAGGTTTCGATTTCCCTCTTTTGTAATACTCGTACATCTTAACCGTTCTCCAACTCTTTGATTGTTTGATATAAGAATGGCAATATGCTTTGTC
>CAIGRM010208368.1:0-10408 GCA_903798335.1 Fraxinus albicans | reverse complement strand
AAACATAAGCAAACTCTAAATTGTTCAACTAATAAGATTTAATAAAAAAAAATTTATTAATTTATTTAGAAAAAATAAAAGAAATTGATTTATCCAATATAAAAAAAAATTTCGTTTCTGATTCGGTTCTGGGTCTAGAATCGAGAATCGAACCAAACCATTTGGTTCTCGATTCGGATACCCGTTCGGGTATTTCATTTAAAAAAACCCGCTTGGTTCGGTTCGGTTCCGGTTCGATTCAGACATTTTGCCCAGCCTTACTTCTAACTCACTCAAGTCTCCTAGATGAAGTGCTAGAGATCCTCGAAGTTTGTTTAGTTTTCTCAAATATCCCAACTTCCTCGATCCTCTTCCTGGAATTAAACCGCTCAAGATCCAAAGACCGGTTAATCTATCCACTCCTTGAGGAATTGAATTCATACTCCAACCTATTGGAAAGATAAGGTGCCGTAGGTTTATTAGTTTATAGATCCCTTGAGGGAGTGCAGAGAGACGGTAACATTCTCGGAGATCCAAGGTTTGCAAATTATACAAATCACACAAGGTTTCTGGGAGTTCTCTTATAGGATTGGAGCTCAAGTCTAGATACCTCAAGTGAATTAATTTTCCCATCTCTTGTGGAATTTCTTGCAAACCGCAATTGCTCGCAATAAGTACCCGAACACATTTTAAACGGCTAAAGAGATTTAAAGGGAGACCTTCTTCAGAAACATTTCTAGCACAAAAGGTGCGAACTTTTCCGATATCACAATTCGTAATCTCTACTCCACCATGTAAGATTAAGCTGTACTCATCTTTTGAGAGATAAGTAACGAAGTCATGCATTTTGCAAGAGACGTTACTTTCATCATAATTATCCTTTTCCAACTCTTGAAAGAAATTTCGCATTTCTAGGTTCTTAAAGATCTCTAACCCCATCCTTTGCATGTGATCTACATTTCCACTCGAACCAAGATAACCATGTGCCATCCAGAGCCTGATAAGCTCATCCAAACGTATCAAGGTATCTTTTGGATAGACGACACAACTAGAGAAGCAACGCTTATGTACTGGAGACAAATCATTGTAACTCAAATACAAATGGGGGAAAAGCTCAACCGTCGCTTCCTCCAACTGCCACAAAGGACTCTCTAGAACATTTAGCTACTCTCCTACAGTATCTTTGAAGCATAGCAGGCTTCCCATAGTTTTTGCAGCAAGTGGCAACCCTTTGCAGTTCAGCGCAATCTTTTTCCCAATATGTTCTAGTTTCTCGCTCTCCTCCTTACTTTTTCCAACAAAAGCTATCTTACTCAATAATGACCAGCAGTCATCATCGGATAGTTGGCCCAATGGTTGCCGTGTGTCCGTGCCTATCACTCTTACAACCCGATCGCTCTTTGTTGTCACCAAAACTTTACTTCCGGGGGCACCCTGGAGATAGTTTTTCAGGGGTTCCCACCTCTCGCGGTCCTCAGTCCACACATCATCTAGGACAACAAGAAATCTTTTCTTAGAAATTGAGTTTTTCACACGTTGTAATAAAATTTCCAATTCAGAGATGTTGGAGGAACTCTCCCCAAGAACTGATTTTGCAATCTTAATCTCATCAAAAGGAACCGAAACACAAATCCATGTTTTTATTTCAAAATGTTTCTCAACTTCAGGATCATTAAAGGCTAATCGAGCAAGAGTTGTTTTCTCGACCCCTCCCGTCCCTACTATCGAAACAATCTCGACTCGACTGTCCTCCTCAGTTAACAAATTTTGTATAAGGTTTTCCTTATCAATACTTCGACCATTACACTTGCAGAATCAAACAAAGAAGTCGATTTAATTCGATCATGGCCACCACTTCGAAGAAAAACAAGCTTATCTTTCTTTTGATCAAGCAAATCTAGTTTCTCGATCAACCCCATTATCTTCAGATTAGTTTGACGACGCTCAACTACATTTTCGAAGCATAAACAAAGAGATTGAATAAACGAAAGTACCTTCTCCCAAGGATCAGAAACTTCCTCAGATCCTTCAATTTGCAGTTGATGATTCGCCATTTGCCATTCATCCAATGTGTCATCCATTTCATAGGATAGATCTTGGAGTTCTTTTAGCCAATTTTTGACCTTTGAATCAATCACTCCAGTTATCTCTGCATCCTTCAGGTCCTCCTGGATCTTCTTCAACTTCACGGTGAGATTTTCCACTTCCTTTTTGGATTGGAGGAGCAGATTTAACTCCTCCTCGATCAGAGGAGCCAATCGCTCCACCAGTGCGAAAACAGCCATTGTCGAATTTGATTGAACTAGCGCAAAGCAAAAATCTTGTTACAAAAACTTTTAGAGGAAACTGACACAGGTGACTTCCTCTAAAAGCTCGACAAAACAACTCTCTTAGAAGTTAGTTTCAAACAGGTAACTGTTAGGTTCCTGCAGGCTGCTGAAGATGCTGTGATGAATCTATAGATGATAACTCTACTTGATGCTGCTGCGGAGCTTTTTCTCAACTGCAACTATAGATCTAATGGCTCCAGATCTGCTCAACCAACGAGGAAATGTTGTTCAATAGGATAGAGATTTAGCCATCTCATTATTTTCAAAATATATTTTGTATCTCTTATTTTTCATTACTCTTTAATAAAATAATAAATAATATTACATGTAAATTCAAATCTTTCATTATTTTTTTAATCGAGTAATGTTATTCATCCCCAGAGGGATTACAAATACAGTCTAGGCGACTCTATATGATAGGTTAAATGAAATGTGAAATTAAATGACTTATTTAATTTCACATATCATTTAATGCCACATTAACGTCACATTAATTTCACATATCATTTAATACCACATTAATTTCATCTTTCTTTAATAAAATAATAAATAATATTACACGTAAATTCAAATCTTTCATTTTTTTTAATTACACATTCTCCATCAAATCATTATTTTAAAATGTATTTTTATAAAGAAAAAATAGAGGGTCAAACGAGCTTTGAGTATGTAATTGGATTGTAATGCTGTGAATACAGTGGCTGATTTATGTATTGGAAAGTGCAATTGTAAACGAATCATGTTATATATACAATCTTTGTTGATAAGGTTGATTGACAACATCACATTCATTCATTTTAAAAATTATTTTTTAAATCAAAAACCCAAATTCTGATAACACATGATTGTTTCATTTTCTATTCCAATGGGGCCATAAATAATGAATCTGTTTGTTGGAAAGAGAAATGCAATATTGAATTGTTGACTTGTGCATGGATATGTCATGTTAAAAATTTTGGGTTAAATTCGTCAATGGCCATCCAACTTTATAGTTAATGTTATCATGATCACTCAATTTGATTTTTTTCACTATGACCATCAACTTTATACTTAATGTCATTGTGGCCACCCAATTTGATTTTATTTCACAATGACCATCCAATTTCATATAAACATTCCACACACACACCAAAAAGGGCCCAGGGAGAATAGCTTGAGAGTGATAGTGAATGATAAAATTTAGAAAAAATTTAATATAAAGAAATTTTTATTTGATAAATAAGATTGAAAATTAAAATATTAGAAGACAAAGAAAACTTTATAATACAAGGATGATTCTAAGAATGTTTTATCTCCCACTAAAACACACTTGAGGAGGTCTTGAGTGTTCATCTTCTTTTATACTTAAAGTTTTGGACTTGAAACTATCTTAAATTGAATTGAAGAATCTTCAAGGAGGATATGGGGAGCAATAATATCTGTCATTGTTTTTTCTTTGTCTGCCAGAACTTTTGAATTTTTGTCCATTTCTTCCCCACTTTTTGAATTATGGAATATGTTTTATTAAAGTTGTTTTAATAAAACTTTTTGTTAATTTTTTAATGTCGGTAAACTGGCAAGTATAGCTTTTGTGGTGGTAAACACATTTGAAAGAGCACTTTTCTTAAACATTGAACTCGGTACTTTCGATACTCATCTAAATAATTGGGTCCATGCAGTCATTTTGAATTTTTCTAAGTTTCTTGCTCAATTAGATTATCAACGTTGTCTAACCCAAAACACGTATCTTCATTGCTTTGAACATAGTTTGTTGATTCTGATTCAGAAGAATTATCATATTTTGATTTTGATTTTTTTGAAGAGGCTTCAACCAACAAAGCAATTTTTTTCGAAATAATTTGTAATTCTTCCAGAATTTTTCACTAATTGAACATGGCCATAATTCTTGATTTTTTGGCAAAAAAAAATCGGCGTGTTTGTCTAGTTTCTTCTTTGATAGTTTTGGAACGCCAATATTTATTTGTTCTTGAATCCATGAGTTTACAGCCTTATGGCAACAATTTGTCTCATGAAATTTTGACCACCATTCAACTTTAAGCCTCCGATGATTCTTTTGACATTGAATTCGAAGCTTGTATTTTGAACAACTTGATAGTCCCAACAGAAAATCCATGAGACTATAAGGTTGTGAGCAAATTGAAATAAAAGATTTTCTTGAGATTTAAGAAATGACTTTACCTTCTTTTTAAAGTGTTCGAACCCTTGACAAGTAAGATTGGGTAAAATCATCTCGTCAAGTCCAAAATATTCGAACCAATTTCGAAACCATTTTGAGAAATTTGTAACCCATGCATGGTTGAAAATAATAAACCAATAATGTATCACTGCTCTAAAATAAAAAGTATTGAATCAAACATCTTGATAATCAAAATAATTGAAATAAGATTCAAATAAATCATCCTTAGATAGACGCATTTTCTTTTCATTCCATGAGTTTTGCCCCAGTCTTCATAAGACAATATCCTTTGAATTGAAATTTTTGAAAAATAAATATAATTTTTCTTTTGAGAATTTTGAGTATTAGTTATTATGGCTGGTCTTGATTTAAATAGGATAGCTTCGTAATAAACTCGGGCCTTTTTGATATTTATTGACATAAAATGGAAATGGGAAGGAAATAATTTTTGAAAACATTCATTAAGAGAAGAGTATCTATGGATCCAAGAAGTTTCCATTTCAAAATTAGGAATTTGAATAGGTTTGGTAAAGTAGTGAAAAGATGTTGAGGGGTTTGGTAAAGTAGTGAAAAGATGTTGAGGGGTTGATGTCTGGTAGTTTTCAAATCCAATTTGAACGACTTTTTTTGTAATTTAAGGATTTGTTTTCTTTAGAGATCTTTCTACTGTGGGGTGTTTGTATAAATGAATTTTTTTGAAGCAAGAGTGATTTTTTGAGAATCCTTCATTCTTTGAACCATTTGAAAGAATGAGAATAGAAGATAATTTGCTTATTTTTCTTTGAAGAAGAATCAGAATCCATAACTCTTAATTGTTTGTCTCAATTTTATTTTGCAGAAACTCTCTAGTTAAGAAATCAAAAAGAAAGTTTATTTTACCTTGTATATATAATCAAAGCATGATTGCGAAAATTTGTTTTGAAATAAGGTTTTTACGTCTTTTGTAAAACGTCATTTGATGCTTTACAATCTGTTTTTAAAACAAATTTTTATTGATTAAATCATTTTGAAATTATGAAATACATAAAATAATTGCTAAAACTTCTTTTTTTGATGGTAAAATAATTTCTTTGAGGGTCGGTCCAAACACTAGAATGGAATCTAACCAACTATTATTGACTAGAGTTGACAGTAATTTGCTTAAAGACTCCACCAAAACCTATGTTTGACGCATCGATTTCTACAATAATAGAGGCAGTGAGATCTAAGATTGAAAGATAGGGTATACTTTTGACAGCATCTTTAACTTTTTGTACAGCTAAAGTATGCTTATGACTCCAAGGGACCGAATTCTTTTGTAATCTTTTAAAAAGAGGAGCGCATAGTATCCGTATTTCTTTAATAAAATCAGACACATAATTGACGCACCATAAGAATCTTTGCAGACTAGCTTTATCTAAGATTTCATCCGAAAATTTATTAGTGAAATCTAAACTTCCTTGAATTGGAGTAATAGTCCCTAAATGAATATTATGACCTTGGAACCTAATGCTTGTTTGACAAAGAACAACTTTCTTAAAAAAGACTGTTAAACCATTATTTTTAATAATATGAATGAATGTGATATACTTGAAATGTTGTTCTATACTTTCTGAAGATAATAGAACATCATCGATGTAAACAATTATAAAATTTTAAAAATGATTAATAATATCATTCATGATTTTTTGAAATTTTGAAGGGACATTTTTTAGTTCAAATGACATAACATTTCATTCGTATTGTCTGAAAAGAACATTGAATGTAGTTTTATATCTATCTTCTTCTCTAATTTGAATCTACCAAAATCCCAACTTTATATCAAATTTTGAAAAGATAACAGTTTTGAATAACATGTTTAACAAGTTTTTCTTTTAAGATAATAGATATCTAGTCCATTGAGGAACCTTATTCAAAGGTTTGTAATTGATGACTAATCGCGGAGCTCCTCTTTCAATTTCAACAAAATTATTGACATAAAAAGTTGAGCACCTCCAAAGAGATTTGTTGGGCCGAATCAATTTCTTTTCCAATAAATCTTGAATATTCGTGATAAAATGATCAAATAATTCTTTATTCATTTGAATAGGATGAGATTTTGTTGGGATGTTGGATTTATGAAAATCAGAATTATAAGGAAGAAAAACGTGTTTATTTCTATTCTAAAAAACATTTAGGCCCCGTTTGATACCCCTTAAATTCCATATTCCATTTTCCAACTTTAACCTTGTTTGATTGGTGGGAAATGGAATTCTAGCTTTTTTTTTTCTTGCAATGGAAACAAATTTCATAACCAATTGTAAAAAAAAATCACTTTAATTGACAATTTTCATGTAAAATAAAGTCAAACGAATACTAAAATTTGATAAAAAGAATGATTTTCTAGGAAAAAAAATTATCATTTTAATGGACAATTTCCAAGTAAAACAAAATTAAACGAATACAAAATTTAAAAATTTTTCGGGTAGAAAATTATACCAATCAAACACATTTAATTAACAATTCCCTACAAAATAATTTCTAGGCAATTACTTTCTCTGGAATTCATTTTCATTCCTTCCATTTTCCATCCTTGCAATCAAACGGACCCTTAGAATAGTAGAACATATTTCTTCCTCAATTTTCTTTTGAAGCAAATAAATCTTTTCAATAGTTGAAAGATTTTTTAATTGTTCTTCAATTCTTTAAAACATGATTTCTTTTTTAAGAAATTGAATATGTTTTCTTTTGAAATTAATATTATTAATTAATTTTGAAATTGATACTTCTTTTAAAGTATTCACGTCTTTGTAAGATGGATGATTTGTAAATTCAAAAAATATTTCTTGTCCCAAAATATTAGTAATAATACCTTTTGAATTGGCTTGAAAATGATATATTTGAGCAATAAAAGGAATACCAAGAATAACTTCTTGGCCTAAATCTTTAACTAAGTAAAATATATTTTTAAACAAATATTTGAATTGCAAACATGAGCTTTTGAAAGTTTGTACTAAATATTGTGTTTTTTACCACTAGCACCATAAAGATACTCAATAGTTTTTTTTTCAAAATATTTGGTAAAAAATAATCATTCCCTATTGTAATTTTCATTTGCTCCAGAGTTAATTAAGACTCTAGTATAAAACTTGAATTTTTATTGACTATAATAGTCATATTGCAGTGCCATTTTTAAGCTAATTCGATTAATAACATGAATATTTTCTTCTTCAGTTTGAGGATTTTCATGAAAATCATGAATAGTATCTTCGTTTTCGTCTTCTGACAATCATGAAAATGATTGTTTTCTTGTTCTAGGCTCTTAGTTTTTAAGAAAATAAGTTCCATTTTAACATATTTCGTTTGCTTTTCTAACGAAGAAATTTGATATTTCATCTCATTGACTTCATATTTCAATTCAGAACAGGAAGATTTTGAACAAGAGGGTTTTGAAGAACTCTCCTCTTTGAATCGATTTAATAATTTATTCATATTAAAAGGAACAACAGAAGGTTTTGAAGGCAAAATAGAGGAGAACTTACTCTTTAATTGAGGATTTTCTATTTTCTCAATTATTTTTTGAACAAGTTCTTCTTCTTTAGTAAGAACATTTATAATTTTACAATCACAAACTTCTTTACCTTGAATTGAGGTAGAAGGGGAATTTGAACAAGTTTTAACATCAGAATATTTTTTTTGTTGATAAACCATTTCAAGTTCGAAATCGAAATCTTCTTCTCCCGAACTGGAATTGAGTAAATTGGGAAGTTCAAATTTAACTTCTTTATTAATTTGAAAATTGTTAATCTTCCCCTTCATAGAACATTTATTTAAATAATGACCAGATTGATTACATTTCCAGCAATTAATATTAGAAGGTTTTGAAATTTTTTTCTTTAAGAATTTTCTTTATAAACTTTTCTAAGGATAATTTTGAAAAGTATTTTTCTTTTGAAAATATTTTGAAAAGGATATTTTTCTCGAATAAGAAGGAAAATTTTTCTTTTTAGATTTTGAAGATGGAGGGATGATCTTTTCAAATTTATATTGTTCACGAAAAGATCTCAACTCTTTTCGACTATCAGATCTTTCTGCTTTCAATTTGTCTTTGAGTTTAAGATCACTGCGTAATGATAGCCCTTCCTTATTGAAAAAATTAATAATTTCACTATAAGTAAGTACAACATAAGGGATAGAATCATTATATTTGATTTTGATAAAATTCCTAACTCTTTCAGCAAAGAGTTTTGAAAGTCCGAAAATAGATCTTTCTTTCCAAAAAGATTGATTGCAGTCATCTCTAATCATAACTCTGGTAAGGAACATACCCTTACACCAATGAAAATCATGAAGTTTAGGGCAATTTAAGTTTAATAAAACCTCATATAACCTTTCTTGAAGGAAAGTAGGAGTACCAATGAATTGCTTTAATTTTGAATATATTAAAGTATTGAAACTATCATATTGATGTAACTCACTGTAGCGTTATAAATTTTTGACATATCTTCATCATTGAGATAGTTATTCCACCAAAATTTAATTTGTCCGATAAACCCAGTAATTAAATATATACAGGCGGTTGAAGGAGGAACATCACGACTAAGATATGGATTATAGCATACAACCATGCTTTCAATGATTCTAATAATTTGAAATTCTGTAAGACCACCAATATTTCATTCAATGATCTCATAGCCAGAATATGATTTTTGAGGTTTTCCTTTTTCCTCATATAGCATATCAGGATAAGAGGGACGATTGTAATAGGTTGGAAGCTTGGAATGTTATTCCCTCAATTTATTGATTTGAAGATGTTCATCTTCAATAAATTGAGATTCACGTTTTTCAAGATTATCAATAGTATTATTCTTGGAATTTCCTAGTTTAGAAATTTGATTTACAAGCTTTTGTAAAATACTTGATTTTGATGTAAGAGTGCCATTTTTAACGTTAGAAGCATTTTTCAATCGGTAGGTTTGAAAACAAATTTTAAAAAATAAAATAAAATAAATTTTTAAAAAATAAAATAAAAACTTATTTTAAGAAAAAAAGTTTAAAATAAAATAAAAAGTTACATTAAAAAATGTTCCTTAATAAAATAAAATAAAAGAAAAACTTATTTTTTAAAAAAATGATACTTAGAAAAAATAAAATAAAATAAAAACTTAATTATTATTTTTAAATTGAAAAAACTTTTATTTTTCTTTTTTAAAATTTATTTTATATACATAATGCAATAAAAAAAAACTTATTTTTAAAAAGTTACATAGAAAAATAAAATAAAATAAAATCTTATTTAAAAAAAACGTTACATAGAAAAATAAAAACTTATTTTGAAAAAACCATTTTTAAAATAAAAGAAAAAAATTATTTTTGTTTTTTAAAATTTATTTTATATATATAATACAAAATTATCGTTTTACCCCTTTTAAAATTAGTGGAATGGCGACAAGAAATTAGGTGGCCATGGAGAAACATTATATGAAATTGGGTAGTTATGGTGAAATAAAATTAAATTGGTTAACCGTGATGACACTAAGTATAAAGTTGGGTGATCACGGTGAAACAAAATTAAATTGGGTGATCATGGTGACACTAAATATAAAATTAGGTAGTCAATTATTGATTAAACCCTAGGAATTTTATTTTTCCGAAGGGTAATTAGCACTTATGTCTTTAACTTTCATTATTATTGTGGAAAACGTTACTATCTTTCATTTTTTGACATTTTCATCCTTATTTTCAACTTTCATTGTTCAAAATGTCATTTTATCAATTTTCTTAATTAAAAGTTGTGAATTGACTAATATATCTTTCAATTTACATAAAAGAAAAGGAAAAAGAAAGAATTAATTGTAATTATAGTCCCAATTTTTTTAAAAATGTACAAATGAGTCCCAAATAAATTAGTAAAAGGGTAATTAGCACATAATGTCTATACATTTCACTATTATTGTGAAAAAGT
>CAIGRM010208340.1:0-15981 GCA_903798335.1 Fraxinus albicans | reverse complement strand
GAGAGGCTATCAAACATAGCCTAATGGATTTTTGGAAGGAAACCATCCAAAGGTTAGGATTGTGTTGTAAAAATAAAATTTTTGGAACCATTTGCACTTTTTGGAAAAGTTTGGGACCACAACTGCAATTTTCCTTTAAATTGTTATGAACCAGTAAAAAATAAAATAAAATTAAAAATACAAGAGCGTATTGACAAATTTCCATTTTACTCCTTCCTCGCCATTCCCTCCTCGCGAGCTCTCTCTTCTCTCTCAGAGACACACTTCTGTATATCCATCACTCCGAATACAGATGGTGCCCTGAATCTCGGACCAGGGTTGAGGAATTAATTGACAAGGAACTATAAGGGAATCGGCGTGATATTGGAAAACGGGAGTGGATCTGATATAAGATAGAGAAATAAGCAAGATGAGTGCGGATCTGGTGGCTGCAAGCACCCATGGAAATCTGGACGAGCAGATTGGTCAGCTCATGCAGTGCAAACCCTTGTCCGAACCCGAGGTTTTTTTCTCTCTCTCTCCCTCATGTCACTCACTTTTTATTGTTTAGTTATTTATTTTGGATCTTTGTCTCTTATTTTTCATGGATCTGATTGATTTTGTGGATATAACAATGTAAAGGAACGTGGGATTCTTGTTTGTTATTATTATTATTATTTTTCGTAGTCATTTTGTTAATTGATTGTGGAGCTAGGGTTTTCTTTTTCATTTCGTTTTGGTACATTAAGAATTGAGATATATTAAAGCATTTTCATATGGTTCAGGTTTTCCTTATATATTTTTTAAGTATATTTTATCACATTTTGGGTTAAGTAATAGCAAGGTGAAGAAGAAATATGGTCTTTATTTGTAACTCTTCAGGTTCCATTTTGGGGGATAACTAGTAACTAGAGCAAAGTAGGATATGCCATGATTAGCTATCTACATTTTTAGGATCTAGAATGGATGAGTTTAGCCTTACAATTTAAGCATATAAATATTGGTTGATCATCTTTTGAATTTTAATGTAAAACTTTTGATTGATTACTTTGGTTATCATGTTATTGAATTTAAGCATATAAATATTGAGTGAAAATGGTTATTACGGTTGTATTGGTTTCCTTATCGTGTATCTAACTTCAGAAAATGGAAGCCTTGTAAAAGAACAATTTATTAAGAATTACTTTTACTAGCATATGAAGTCACTCTGCTTCCACCTAGTCATCTTTATGAATTTGACTCTCTCAGCTCAGGACAACTGCATTTTTAAAAAAAGGCTATTGTGCTACAAATCGAATCCTAGCCTATTTGATGACTTCATCAGGACGACAAGATGACTCCTACTTATTTGATGAACATATCTTGGAGTTACTTGTATGATTATATGATATGAAGATATATGCAATGCTTATTGGCCCAAGATAAGTGTTGTACCTCTACAGTTCTACTAACTGTCATAAAGGTTCAAATGTCATTAGAAGATCAAATAAAGGCATATTAGAGTTTTTTGGTGTATACAGGTTGTACTAATACATGGAAGTGTTGTTACTAGAGGTTTTCAAAGCAAAAAATTGTTGACTTGTGGAATGAAATGAAGACCCCGGAGGATCTATCCTGTCAAAGTTGTGGTTCATATTCTGTTTATTATTTCAAACTGGATGATATGGGAGATGTTCTTTTATTTATCCTCATCCTAGGTTATGGTGTGTCTACTTTGTACCAAGTACACCTAGCTTCTGGCTAGTGACTCACTGTAATCCATTAATGAAATACGCGTAGCTTTTGGGTAGTGACTCACTGTAATCCATTAACTAAATAGCTTGACAAAACGTCATGGTGATGTAACTCTTCTTATAGAAATGTTACTCTACATGGATAATTGACAATAATTTGCTTGGCAAATTGTCAAGACTCATTCTTCTATAAGGGAAAATAATTCTATGTTTAAATGTATCATCAAAAGCCAATATGACATGTGACTTATGATGCGAACCCACGTAGCAATTGAAGCTACGAAACCCACGACATATTAGATCAAATCCATAAAAGCCAAGAATAAACGTTTAAAAAACTCGACCAAATAAATTATTGAACCAAATAACCAAGACAATCGTCAATAATATTTTGACCCCGTGATCACAAAACTTATGAATTTTACTTAAATTGTTGAACTCCACAAAAATTTAATTCTTGATAAGTTCGAAATTAATTCAATGAAAAATGAGTTGAAAGCAATATGCCTCGCAATAATATCTCTCAAATTATGTGTTTTTTACAATGAAAAGGATCATCCTATTTACATGAAATCTCTAAAATCTAATTAAAAAGGGAATTAAGCCTTGAAAGATATAAAAAAAGATACCATAAAAGAGTTCTAACTATAATAGAAGTCTAGGTGAATTTGAAAAAAGCGTCCCAAGTTTTGCGCTATGCGGCCGCATAGGTGTAGAGCATGCGGTCTCATAGGCCTTTCTTCAGCCTTCAGTGGGGTTTCAGTATAGAGGCATGCAACTGCACCCAGGTTTGTGCTATGCGATCGCATAGCAGTCCGTCTTGCCTCCAAGTTTGAGTCATTGATTCCGCTCCCATGCCCAACCTATACCTGGTCTTTGACTTATTAACTTCACCCTCTTGGACTCCGTTGTTTGATCAAGTGATTGCATGGCTTCATCGACTCTATTTGATCTCGAATTTGCCCTTAGCCTCTCCTGAACATACATCGAACAATTGATATCTTGTTGCCTTCCTTGGATCCCATCATTCCCTTTCTCTTTGGAATGATTCCATTTTGAATCTATACCTGCATCAAAGAGAGCAAGATAAGAAATAACGAAAATGCAAATTATCACAAACTTACCTTGAAGATCCAAATTGTAGTCATTGTTGTCAATCCTTGCAATGACCTAGAATGATCTATTAGAGAATGAAACCTTGACCTTCTTTGCATTCAAACAAGCCATTTTTGCCTAAACACCCAATCTCTTGATTCGAATACTTTACGTCTCTTCCTTTTCCTACCTTGAGATGCATATAATTCAATTCACTGCTTTCTATCTAAAATATCACTTACAATAATAGTTAAATGAATTAAACCAAACAAAGTTAACGGATTTAAGCCATAAATCATACCAAAATGTGTAGTAGAGGATACTAAATTGGTTCCCAACATATTCCATAAATTCGAACCAAAATAGTTAAGGACTTCAATATTGAAATATAGATCCTCATGCCTCAAATCACCAACAATGCACCCCCAATTGTCTATCATGCTCAATTAGTTTCTTACAACATAATAGAATATCATTAACTAGTAATTGATTTCATATGAATGCATGCGAAAAATGACTTATTACTCTCATAGAATTATTAGATGAATTAATGTGTAAAAGTACATGCCACATGTGAAAAATAGTACTACATGCTAGATCATCATCTAACCTATGTATGAGGTATTGATTCTTTACCATGCCATAGTTCAATACTTCTCCTTCAATGCTTATTAAATTCTCCACTTACATTGAATCAATTGGATCTCCTTCAATGCTCATCAAATTCTTCGCTTGCATCGAATCAATTGGATACTCAATAGGTGGTGTAACTCTCAATAAGTTTTCGCGAATAAGTATTTGAATTTTTGCAATAAAGAAATATACAAACAGGGAAGGGGTTTGTTAGTTCTCCCAAAAGCCCTCTCAATCTCACTATTTTTTGCATAGACATTTACTTTTGTTTTTTCCCTCCTGTTAATACTCTCTTTTTCTTCTCTCTTGTGGCTATGTTTTTTTTCTTACAATTAGTCACCTCACTATCTTCTCTCCTACTCTTTTTTTGCCTTTCTTTGTTTTTCTTTTCTTCCTCACCTCTCAATCTCAATTGGTCCTCATAGACCTCTTGTGGTGTTAATGGTACAAGCTTAATAACTCTCATATTTTTTACAAAGTTGTACCTACTCTTGATTCCATCATCTTTCACCTTCCTATCATACTGCCATGACATTCCCAACAAAATATGCACAACATGCATAGGAACTACATCACACATCACTACATCACTATATCTCCCAATTGAGAAATTCACCAAAACTTGCCTATATACCCTAACCTCTCCACATGCATCTAGTCATTGCAATTTACAAGGTTTAAGATGTTTTATCGTAATCAATCCTAATTTACCAACAAGTGTAGCAATATTAGTACAACTGCCCCCTCAATAATCAAACTACATACCTTATTTTTGACATGACATCTAATATGAAAGATGTTCTCTCGTTGCTTCTTTACATTATCTAATTTAATTTGTGTATGGAGAGCACGCATCACCATAAGTAACTCACCTCCTAACGGGTACTCTATTCCATCACTATTACTAGCATCCTCTAACACGGGCATATCATCACCATCACTTCTTCATTTTGTTTGGACATTGTGAAGCAATGTGTCTCGATCTTAAACACTTAAAGCATTTGATATCCCGATTCTTAGAAGGTTGAGAATCCGTTTTGAGTGTAATTTGAACTTTGAACTTTGAATGGAAACGTCAAGAATAAATTCAAGAAAGTATTTCTTCAATTCGGACTTTCACTTATTTTTTTTTTGTAAATTTTGATTTTTTTTACTAAATGCGCGAGGATTCAACAAAGAACCTAAAAAATTGAAGAGAAATTGATTTGGGCATTAATTTAGCACACAAACAACTTTTTGAAATTTTTTTGGTATTTTAATTAGATTGAATGACTCAAAAGTTGAAGAGCATGAAGAACGAGGATGAAGACTAAAAAAAAAGGAATTAAATGATTTAACCTTGAATTTTTGGAGTCAAGTTCTGATACCAACTGATGCGAACCCACATAGTAATTGAAGCTATGAAACCTGATAGATTAGATCAAACCCAAGAAATCCAAGAGTCAACGTTTGAAAAGCTCGACTCAAAAGATGAAGAACACGAAGAATGATGATGAAGACCCAAAAAAAAAAAGATAAATAAGGAATTAAATGATATAATCTTGATTTTTGGAGTCAAACTCTGTATTAACTGATGCAAACCCCATAGCAATTGAAGCTACGACACCTACGACAGATTAAATCAAATTTAAGAAAGTTAAGATTCAACGTTAAAAAATCCCAATATAATAAATTATTGAACTAAATAACCAAGACAATCATCAACAATATCTTGACCTCGTGATCACAAAACTTATGAACCTTACTTAAATTGTTGGAACGCTATAAGAATTTAATTCTTGATAAGTTTGGAATTAATTCGATGAAGAACGAGTTGAAAGCGATATGTCTCGCAATAATATCTCTCAAATTGTGTGTTTTTTACAATGAAAAGCAGTGTTTTGAAAACCGATTCGGTCATCAATCTGGAAATGTGAAGGGTCAAAAGGTTCAACCAGAGTCGAACCGGGACCGAACCTATGCAATAAATAAATACAAAAATAATAGAATATTATGAAAACAATAGTTTTTTTAAATTTTCATATTAATAATTCAAAGTAAATCTATATTTGTTAATTAGATTTATTATCCTACAATTAGTCTCGATACTTCAAAAATTAATTATATATCAATAATTGTAATTTTTTTGAAGCCCATTCAAGAAGTTAAAATTTTTTAAACTAAAAAAAATAAAATTGGGAAAATTGCGACCGGTTTACGGTTGAACCGGCCGGTTCAGTGGGTTTTGAGCAGTTTTGTCATAATCAGTTAACATGGCATGATTTGGCCCAATTTTGGGTCCGGTTCCCGATTTTATACGTCGAACCGGTCGGGCCGATTTTGACAACATTAATGAAAATGATAATTCTATTTATATGAAATCTCTAAAACCTAATTAAAAACGGAATTAAGCCTTAAAATATATAAAAAAGATACCATAAAAGAATTTTAACTGCAATATAAGTCTAGGCGAAATTTGAAAAAACTCGTCCCCATTTTGCACTATGTGGTCGCAAAGGTGCAGAGCATGCGGTTGCATAGGCTTTTTTCAGCCTTCAGTGTGGTTTCGGTATGGAGGCATACTACCGCACCCAGGTTTGTGCTATGCAGTAGCATAGCCATCCGTCTTGCCTCTTAAGTTTGAGTCCTTGACTCCATTGCATTCCAACTTGTTTCCGCTCTCAGGCCCAATATAGAACTTGGTCTTTGGCTTGTTAACTTCACCCTTTTGGACTTTGTAGCTTGAACAAGTGATTGCATGCATGGCTTCATCGACTCTATTTGATCTCGAACTTGCCCTTAGCCTCTCTTCAACATACATCGAACCATTGATAGCTTGTTGCCTTCCTTAGATCCCATCAACTTACTTATAAGTTATAGCAAATCGGCTGATCATGTAGACCGGTTTCCTTGTTTCCCTGGAATTCGACTTCTGCTTTATTATATTTTCAATTGAAAAATGTAACGGATTGAGAATATTCGTTATTTTATTTGCAGGTAAGGAGCTTATGCGAGAAAGCTAAGGAGATATTAATGGAGGAAAGTAATGTCCAGGTATGAATTTCTATTTACTGTTTACTGCTATTTTGGTTGCGCATTAAATTTTTTTACCTGTCCTGAACAAAATAAATGCTCTACTGGAATGTTGTATATGTTATGTGAAGGCCTGGTGGTTGCAGACTCGAAGCTAATATTTAGCACCTATGAGTTATTGAAAATTTAAATCTATTTGAGTATTTCGATATTAAATGATTAGTTTGTAATGAAAAGTATGGCTGTTGAAACGAACTTTTTCTGCCAATTTGTCCATGGATATATGAGGGTTATGGATTATTATGAGGAGAACAGATTACGTCTATTGAAATGTGATACACAAAATTGCTCTAGGTGACTTGCATATAAATTAGAAACATACCTTTTGGCAATAGGAATTTAAAAATTAATAGATTTCACCTGTTTGGGTCCTTTATAAGTTCATGATAGTAATTTATTTATTTTTATTTTTTGGGTGGGAAAAGTAAGGGAAAAATGTCAACAAAAGCACATTACAGCTTAGTAGATTTTTTCAAGGCATTGTTTTTGTTTTGGATTTTTCAGTGTTGCTTTAACTTTTAGATACCTTTTACTCGTCTTTAAGCATAAAATTCTACTTGACAATTAGATTAGTTTTGGTCTCAACTCCCAGGGTATAAATTTTTTTAATAAGCCATACCTATATAGATCAGTAATTGCTGCCTTAAACATATGCTTGCTCAAAATCGTTTCTTATCTGGTCCGCTTGAAATATTTTGCTCATTTGGCTTTTCCATGCAATATTATTATTAATTATCCCATCATGCTTAAATGTTTAACTTGTAGCATGACATGCAGTAAAGATGGTCTATTTAAGAATTTTAAATTTTTTTTGTCATTAGTTTTCACTTGTTGTATTGCTGTTTGTTTCTAATACAAATCAAAATTTGTTGTGTGCAAGAGAAGCTAGATTGATTTTCTGTTATTGTGGTGCAGCCTGTAAAAAGCCCTGTGACAATTTGCGGTGATATTCATGGCCAATTTCATGATTTAGCTGAACTTTTCCGCATTGGAGGGAAGGTAATGTACTTGCCTTTGGTATTCATATGCTTGTATTCTTTTTGGTTTGAGCTAGGGGAAGTTTATATTTGAGACTGATAAACGGGGTTGAGGATGTAGGTTGCCTTATGATACGATAACAGTTTGAATTCTAACCAGCATTTCTTGGTGTCATCGATTTTTTAACATTTTTCTTTAAAAATGGAAAAGTTACTTCCATGTATACCACATATTTCCTCTTTGTTGATATTCTATTTATTCTAGTTTTATTTATATACAAAGCATAACACATTTAACTGCACAGAAAGATTCTTTCTGTCTGGTATATTTCACTATTTCTTAATTCTTTTCATAGGTTTCAAATTGAAGATACAGACAAGAAACAATATAACCAGAACATGGGTAACCTATTTTTGAAAAAAATAATATTATTGATCTGAACAGAAAATGTCAAGTCTTGTTTTAAGAAAAAAAAAAGCATGATATGAGCAATTACATGGTGCTACATCTTTGTCTTCCGGACATCTTTTCTTCCTCCTATTATCTAATATAATATCCTTCCATCATTTTTCTGGAATTTTTCTCTTGCTGTCTCTCTTTTATTTACCCCCAATTGAATCATTAGCAGCTTCTAAATTTTTAGCAGATCATAGTGGATTAAAATTGTTTCCATATTATCCTTGCCAACCTATGTTTAACCAGTGGACCAAGTGCACGCAAGGCATAGTAAGACTTCTTTTTGCTTAATCTTGCCCATGAATTATGCAGTAATGAGTTGCAACTGTTGGTTGGAAGAGAAGAAATATTCTTGAAATGGCAGCATGCGTATGTTGCTTAATCATAGTGAATTGATCATTAGAGATTCATCTTGTTGCATCCGTACCAGGCTGGTTAATTTTTCATTTGCTAACTTGGATGCTTCATTTGAATCCATACCAGGCGTGTCCACATTATCTTTCACCACTGGGTTCATGGGCATGGTTTTTCCTTTGAGAATCTGATTCACCAAATTGTAAATGCTGTCAATCTTGTCTCTCTTTTCAAACTTAGCTAGCTTTGGAGTAAATTGGTAATTAGAAGTGCCGATATGAATCTGATCACACATCTTTAGTATTCTAATATATTTGTTTCTTGGTGACAGTGTCCGGATACAAATTATCTATTTATGGGAGATTATGTAGATCGTGGGTACTATTCTGTTGAAACTGTTACTGTAAGTACAAGCTAAATAATGTTTTCATTTACTATAGCAAAACTTTGCTTCTGTATTTGGGTCACAATGACAAAATAGCCGCCTTCCTTCCCTTTATGTCTTCTCAGTTTTTTTCTTTAGTTGGTGGGCGTTTTGAGTTTTGAAGCAGTCCTGATGTGTGTATCTGAGATCCATTTGATTATAGTAGAGATTGTCCAGTATGCTTTATACAATTTGTTTCAGAGAATGTTCAATCAGTGGTAGATGCTAATATGCTAATTTCACGCAGCTTTTAGTGGCTCTGAAAGTGCGCTATCCTCAACGGATAACAATTCTTAGAGGAAATCATGAAAGTAGACAGGTATTATTTAATTTTCTATGATCTCTTTTTGTCTCTTCCACTATTTTGATATCACAGGTATAAAAAGCTTATTATTGCTGAATAAATTGAGTTGTTGAAATTAGGCCTTTTGTCCTTTCATCTACTAAAGCAAGAAATCTGTGGTTTCGTTTGCTTAGAGTTGATCTCAAGGCATGCATAGCTTGTGCTATTTGGCAGTGTGATAGAACTGATGCCTGCATAATACGTGTTGAGTTTCTTGACAATGTTTTTACCAAGTGTGGTAACGTGGCTAAATTAGTTGCAACCTGTTTAGTGTTCTTTGAATTTAGATTTTGCTGAGTTGACTGCCCTGACTTATTTTCATGAAATTTTATGTGTCAACTGATTTTAGTTGAAGTTAGTGTTATTTACTCAGATATAAGTGGTCTGACCTTTTTTGTTTCATTCTCTTGTTTATTTTCATTACATCTGTTATTAGGTGGATCTTTATAATGCGATGACAAATTTTTGTTCTCTGTCTTAACTAAATATAGTACGTACTTTCATTCAACCGAGTATAATTTTCTGTGGTTAATGCTGGACCAAATCTTTGTTCTTGTACACAGATTACACAAGTCTATGGATTTTATGATGAATGCCTGCGGAAGTGAGTTCATTATTTCCCCCTTAATTTGCCTGAAGAAGTGATTATCAATTTATCATTTACTTGTATTCTCATACCCCCATCATATCTGGTTAATTAAATAATTGGTTTGAGAAGATTGTTACAATTTGCATCAAATTAAAGATTTATATGTTTTAAATCTCAACAATATTCGGGGTTGAGGTTGTCAGATGATGTTGGCATCCAATTTCATTAACTGTTTTTATACAGCTAAATTGAATAATTACCAATTACAGAACAAGTAAATTGAGTGCTCAGTTAGTTTTATTAATAAAGGAAGAGTCGTAGGGGGAATGCCTAGTGTCAGGTTCACTTTTAGATAAGTTGTCATTTCTTGTGCACTCTTATTGAATTAGACATGCCTGGGAACAAGATAACTCACAGCTTCTGCAAGCCAAAGTGGGTATGAGTTTGTGAGACTGTCACTGTTGGGAATACACAATATCAAGATCTTGATAGCATGTCATTTACATGTTATTATTTTATATGTTTATAAACGTATTGGAATAGTTCATGAAATAAGAAATATAATTGTGTTTCTATACCATATTGACAAAATGATGGCGGAATGTGTAAAAACTACGGAGTGCTAGAAGGATTGTACAAATGCACGAGATAGATTAATGGACAAAGCTTTAGGATGTGGACTTAATTCATGGGCACATATCCTTATAGTTGCTTGTGTGATTTTAAATGACTCGGAGGACGAAAAACCGGATCTTTTCTAGAGCGTGAGTTTAGTTACCAATCAGTGTCACTTGAATGCTGAATTCAGAACTCTAAATCCATATAATATGTGACATAGGATCAAGTATTCAAAATGCTATTGAATTCCGTTATCTGCTTTTATATGACTTGGGACACGAGTATCCTAAGTACTAATGTAATTCATAATGTCCTTTTATTATCACATACAGCTAGTTAGATCTATTTACCTGGAATATTTGCATCTCTTTTTCGTTTGTGTATTATTGTTAATAAACTTTCCTTTTGGTTGTAGGTATGGAAATGCTAATGTTTGGAAGACATTCACAGATCTGTTTGACTATTTCCCACTGACTGCACTGGTTAGTAGAACTCTTCCCCAATATCATCATCCCACTTTGTTATGATGCCATTGTTTTGGAAAGTTTCTTTCCCTGTACCCTTGATGACTTGGGCGAAAAATCGATCTTGGAATATTCCCTTCAGCCAAGCACAGCATATAGAAATGAGAAAGAAAAGAAGTTAAAAGTAATCAAATTGTCTTAAGTGTAAAATATGCAATTGAGTAAATTAATTGTGTATGGAATAACTTGAAATATTAAACTTGTACTGTTCTAAAGAAATTCCCAAGTTACCCACTGTCCAGAAATTCGGTGGATTTACTCCAGATGTGTGCACACAAAAACTGCAAGTGAGCAACAAAAACCGGTGTATGAGATTCGTATGTTGCTTTATCGTGTATGTATGCATTTCTTGTGTTTCTGTAAAGATTTTGAATTTTAGATTCCGTGCTTATTTTCTTTTAATGCTTCTTAACTTGGTAATTAATTTGCATGAGCTGATCTTTTGAGTTGGTGGGATAAACTTCATGTCAGCATTTGAATCATTGTGAAATTAAATGTAAAAGATTAAGCCCCTGTATGGTTTTACTAAAAATTAGAATTTTAGTAGATTTTGATAAAAGTTGATGAAATGTGTAGCTGAAAAGTTGATAAAAGTTGTTTTTTCATAAAATGTGTGGTTAGAATTAATTGTTGATTTTTACTTAGATTTTTATCAACCTTTTTAGCTAAACCAAACATGGGCTAAGTTTACTGGCATATTAGTTGTTTATAATGACTAGCAGTCGATTGAATATTAGTTTATCGAGCTTGTAAGTTGATTCTAATGTACTGATCTTTATGTAGGTTGAATCAGAAATATTTTGTCTGCATGGTGGATTGTCTCCTTCTATTGAAACCCTTGATAATATAAGAAACTTTGATCGTGTTCAAGAAGTTCCACATGAAGGTCCAATGTGTGATCTATTGTGGTCTGATCCAGATGATCGTTGTGGTTGGGGCATCTCCCCTCGTGGTGCTGGATACACTTTTGGCCAGGTACTGTCATCTATTTATTGAGGGTTTACTTCTTTCCCATTTCTTCTTTCACCTGATTAATTCCATTACCATATTATAGGACATTTCGGAGCAATTCAATCATACCAACAACTTAAAGCTAATTGCTAGAGCTCATCAGCTTGTTATGGAGGGATATAACTGGGCCCATGTAATTATTACGTTCCGTAACACTGTAGACCATGTATTAGTTCGGTTACTGTTATTAGAAGTGGCTATCCATAATTGATTTGACCTTTTACCACAGGAACAAAAGGTTGTAACTATTTTTAGTGCACCAAATTATTGCTACCGCTGTGGAAATATGGCATCTATTTTGGAAGTTGATGACTGCAGAGAGCACACATTTATCCAGGTTCCTTTCTCTGTGTTTGTGTGGGGGACCGTGTTAGTGTGCGTTGCCTGTCATTTATTCGTTTTATTTCTAATCATTTTCATGTAGTGCTGGGATTTTCCAAGAATGAGGGACGTAATGAATAAGTAATGGTGCATTTTAATTTTTTCTGTTGCAGTTTGAGCCAGCTCCACGAAGAGGGGAACCTGATATAACTCGAAGAACACCTGATTATTTCTTATAGAGCTGATAGCTACTGACTTGATGGTCGTATGGTGATTAATTGGAGTTGATTACATGTCCTTCGCTGAGAGTGAAGCTTCTCAATTTACTAGGCCCTTTAGACAGTGTAAAGAGGCATGTAAAATGCTAGGTAAAGTTTGCCGGTCCGAATTATATTCTATGTTAGGGTGGTCCTTGGAAGTTGTTGTTAGTGATGCTACATTGTATCATTTCAAATATTTTTTCATGTTATGTTATCCTTTTTCTTTTAGTATTTTTTTTTATTTTTTTTTGGGTTCTTAATTTTCTTCTTAATTACTGCAAATGGTTGGAGAAAGGTGTTCCTGTAGAAGTAATGAAGAGTTCCATTCAGTCGTTTGCTTTAAATCTCTCTTGTCAAGCTTGACTGAATCGCACTGCGATCTTTCTCATCTCTGTACAATATTTTGTTTACTGTCTTTGCTTGACAATTGACTATTCGTGCTTGCCAAGAAATGCATCGTTAATATATATTTGCACTAAAAATTTACCGTCTTGTTCATTTGTATTGGAAACTATTCCTGTGTGTATTATGGTATTGTAAAGACATACATTACTTTAGGCACAGAAGTTGCTGGTAAATTGTAAGTTAGACTAGTGGAATGACATTGATCAGATGGCTCAGAACATTATCGTCTTGAAGTTCTTTTAAGCTCACTCCATTCGATACATCCACCCTCTCTCGTCTCTTAGCTAAAATAATGTTGGAAAAGTGGATACCAGGTTTTGACCAGTAGCTTCAAGCTTTTGGGCTCATCGCGATCATCAATATTTGGAATCACGTATAACACTTCGGATATTCAATATCCGAAATGAAACCTTTAGGTTTCATGNATAATGTTGGAAAAGTGGATACCAGGTTTTGACCAGTAGCTTCAAGCTTTTGGGCTCATCGCGATCATCAATATTTGGAATCACGTATAACACTTCGGATATTCAATATCCGAAATGAAACCTTTAGGTTTCATGTAATTACTGGAAGCAAAATCGAACGGATCGGTTCAATTCTACTTATAATATTTATGTTTAAACATCAAGAGTTAACATTCGAATTAATGTTTCAATATCTAGTAGAAATAGAAGAAATGAAATAAATTATCAATTACATATTTCAATATTTTCTTAATACCAAATTACATTCAATATGTATAATAGAATTCAATTTTGATTGTGGCTCAATGTGACACATCTCAAGAAGGATTTATTGGATGGACAGCGCGTCGGAGTGATATGTTTCAATTATTTAAAAGAATAAATCTATTTATTTGCGTACTTACTACTTAGGTCTTGCAAACTTGCTATTTGTTTGGTCGAGTCACTGGTTAGGATGAATAAATTGTAAAATTCTAAAGTTGAGTACATGCTGTTTTGAAATACAAGTGTAGACAAAAAATAAATAAATTAATGGATAGGGTCGATTTAAATTATTAGCCAAAGTTTTTTAAAGTCTACTGAGGCCATAAAAATTCAAGAACCCATCCTACATTTTCAAAATCCACAATTATTCACTTATTCTTTTTAATTAAAGATAATTGGGTGGTTACCAAATTTGTTACGAATTTTCCCCATAAATAAGAACAAATGTCCATAAAATTTCAGATGTAAAAGTGTAGAAGAAAATCATGAAGTGATGAACAAATCCCAAAGTCGGAGGAGGAAAAGAAATCCTCTAAAGCTTATGTTCGACGAACACCAAGAAGAAAAAAATCTTTTTCAAATCAAGTCAGGTCCAAGAAAATCAAAGTCTTCTTCAAATTAAATCAAGTTCTCGGCAAATCAAATTCTCAACAATTCTCGAAATCTTGGATTCAAGCCACGTGGCGCCTCGTCTTCAAACATTCAGATCATTAATCAGAGGATCTTGTAGTTTTGCAGTTACAAGAAGATTACCATCTATTTGTATTTATCAAAAATACAATTTATAACGATTTCAGTATTTTAATACACGAGATTCTTTGTACAAATTTCTTGGCATACTCGGTGGGACCTTATTATCCTCTCATCTTTTGATTTCAGAATCTTCAAGTTCCAACCACTGCATCAACAATGGCAAAAAAAAAGGCAAAGAAAACTATGAATTATCTTAAAGAGACACTTGTTGAACTCTTCCTTGTGACCAGAGCCCAAACAAAAATTGGAAAAACTGAACTGGATCCACCATGGAGGAAATTCTCCAACGAAGACAATGAAAATTGCTTGCAAGAAGCTAAACTCTTGTTCGATAGAAAAGACCAGGAGTTCAAAGAAAAGCTCTTATTTTGGTTCCATCTCCAATGGCAGATTCGTATTTGGATCCTCTCATGCCACTTGTTCGTGAAGACGAGGAGACTATACTTCATTTGAAGAATCACTGGAGCCAATAATGGTCACGTAAGCGATATCGGGCTCTGATTATCGAATCCAACAAATGGCTATAGTCATTGAAAAGTTAACAAAGTCATTAGACGAAAAGATGCACATGTTGTTAAACTCATGCACGGGTTGGAGTTGCAAAATCCGTTGGCTGAAGGCAATCAAGAAAATGTAGGATCTTCCAAAGCTAAAGATCTAGAAGCCCAATAACGCCATTAGAAGAAAGATATACGTGTGCTCGAAATGTTGCATGACACAACTAAACTCTTTGTTGGCTCTAGGGTTGGACAAAACTCTCGAACCGAACCGAACTGGACCTGAACCGAACTGGACTAAACTGAACCGAGCGATTCTTCATAAGTTAAATACCCGAATGGGTATTTGAATCGAGAACCGATGGGTTTGATTCGATTATCGGTTCTAGACCAAGACCTAAAGAATCGAATAAGAATCAAATATAAATAATTTTTTTAATTTTTTATATTGAATTAATTAAATTATTTTAATTTTTTCTAAACAAATTAACTAATTAACTAATTTAGTGATTAATGCTTCAACTCCCAAGCCAAGTCCATGCCTAGCTAGCCTAGTCGAACCTAATTTCTAAATTCATTTTTTGGTTTTAATTTTTTGGCACAATTATTAATTTCATTGTCAGCCAAAGATCTATGCTTTTTAAAGTTTTTATCATTTCCTTTCCAATTTCACATTTTCATTCATTATTTTTGATCATCTCTTTCCCGATTGATGAAATTTAAATGTTGTATTGAAAGAGGAAAGATTGTATGCAAAAAAACTTTCTGTTTTAGATGTTCCTACTAGATAAAATTCATAAAACGGAAAAGATTGTATGCAAAACATTGTTATTTTAGATGTTCCTAATAGATGGAATTCAACATCCTTAATGTTAGATAGTGCATTTAATTTCTAAAAGTTACGAATGAACATGTCATTAGTTGTATTTATGTAGTGTTGCTGTAAATGTTTAAAAAATTAATTATGGTACGGAACCGAACCGAACGATTCCATAATTATATTTGGACCCGACAGTTCCATTTATAAAATACTCAAAAATTTTGGTTCGGTTCTGAAGAGAATTGAGCCGAACCAGACCATGTCCAGCCCTAGTTGGCTCTCTATTCGTCCAACAAATTCAACATATGATTGCGAACACCATTTGTTGGTGGTTAACTGCAATTTTCATTGGTTTATGCCAAGCCCTATAGTCGTCGAATTGATGAAA
>CAIGRM010208336.1:0-13953 GCA_903798335.1 Fraxinus albicans | reverse complement strand
ACGTTTAGTACCAACATTATGATACAAGGTTAAAAGAGTCTCGAAAAACAGGTTATTGAGATTTAATTTATATAAATCATCACAAAGAATAGCGAAACTAATAAGATGATTTTGTTTAAATAAACTTAAACATCCATTTTTATTACTATAGAAATATTCAACAGCATCAAGTTTTGATAAGGAAACTAAATTACGAGAAATAAAAGGTACATAAAGAGTTTGAAATAAATCTAAATAATGTCCAGTATCTACAATCAAATGATAGGTTCCAATGACTTCAATTGGAGCTTTGACTCGATTGCTCATGAGGACAAAATTTTCATTTGAATTTATGATCTGGATTGAAAGGAATCCTTGCATCACATTGGTAACATGGGTGGTAAATCAAGAATCAATCCACCGAGTATTATAAAGAAATTTCCATCAAATTAGATTCGAAACATACATAAAAAATAATATTACCTTATTTTCGAACCATGTCTTATGTTTCAGGCAGTCCCTCTTATACTGGCCAGGTTTGTGACAAAAATGGCACATATATGTTGTGTTCCTTATTGTAGATTTGGATAGAAGATTCATTCATCTTTAATAGTCCTTGCTTAATGCCCGTTCCAAACATTTTCTTATATTTCTTTCTAACTCATTGATGACTTACGAGATAAACATAATAAGTTCATGTCTCCTCTTACACGAGCATACCATCCAATTCATTCGCATTCCATTTGTGCTTTAAGGTATTATAGTTCATGTGGAATGGACCATACTGAGGAGACATGAAATTCATGATAAACTGTACCAGGAATTTCTTATCCACAGTCATTCCAAGAGTTTTAAGTCTTGCTGCAATGTTATTCATTTCAATAACATTCTCATGTATGGTACGCGAACCATCAAATTTTATGGTGGTTGAGGTATTCATCATATGCCAACAAATGACTTGTCAGCTGTTTGTGAATGTTCTTGCACAAATCTCATGTACTCCTCAGCAATCTCAATTTTAAGGATATTGGACTTTATATTCCTTGCTAAGGTCATCCGCATAAACATTATGCATAATCTCTTTGAACTTTCCCAAACATTATGGAAAGATCTTTCATCATAACTGCTCTCATCAGTGAGATCGGCAGGTTTCTCTACTTAAAGTGCCAAGTCTAAATTCAAAATACCTAAGTTGAATTGGACTTGTTCACACCAGTTAGAGAAATTGAACCCATTGAACAATAGTACAGATGAAGCATACGAATGTAGAGACACGAGAACAGATACTGCAAAAATATATAAAATGCTTATAAAATGCTCTAACATTAATGCTTTGAATTTTAACTTAAATACTTGAATTCAGATTTAGATAACATAACATCAAACATATACCATATTTCTACTTTGAGTGATAATGCGTTATACTATCGTAATAAACATAATTATACCAATTTAATTTCACTTAATTGGTAATTAAATGTACTCCAATTAAATATATCTTATATCTTTAGATGTGCAAAACACATCAAACTAAGTACATCAATTAAATACCACCATGTTGAAGATAAATAAAATTATTTGATCATCATTTGGACGATTCATAACAAATTTATAATTTATGAATGTCAATATACTCTTGACAACAATAATCCTAATATAATCTTCATTTATAAACATCAAACTATCAAGAGTAATTGATAAATAAATTATGCAATTTAATGTTCGTAATACCATAAGGTTTGGCCTCTTTGATGACTTAACAAACAATATTAATTGAACATTAATTACATAAGTATAACATTTATCACTTAATGTTTCTAGTTATTATCTTGTTTATCCATATATTATGCGTTCTCATTTAACCACAAGACACGCAATAAATCCATCACTTGACTATTAGCATTTTGAGCAATAAACAGAAAATATGTCATCATAATCATAATTTAATTAACGATTGTGTTATATGTAAATAAAAAGTTACATAATGATTTATCAATAGAGATGTTGTGGGATTTAATTGAATCAAAATCTTATCAATGAAATAAATTCCCCACCTCCAATTTGACACTCCGTCATTATGTAAAATATTATGTAAATATTTATGTATTAGAAATATTTTCCTTTAATTAATTATGCACATATAAAACTGAAAATCAGCGTTTTAAAAACTTGGCTAGGCTCGAAACTCGGGCAAAACACTTCGCTTCACGCTTAGACCTTTTTTTTTTCAATTTTTAAACTGTTGAATTTTTTCCTTCATCTTTTTCATCTTCTCTAGGCGCGCTTTATTAGTTTTTTTAATTTTAATTTGTCTTTTGTTTGACTTTAGCTTATTAATTAATTTATTTTTAAAAAAACTTCTCATTCGACGTTAATTTCAAATTTTTAAAAGATTTTATCTGTACAAAATTAAAAAAATGACTTTATTTTAATTAGTTAAATAAAATTTAAGTTATGATACTATCTACATCATGTAATTATGATCTTGAGACTCATTATTTTGTTGCAAACTTGAAAAGCATGTATGAAGTTTCTATAAATCTATAAAGTAAGAATTGTCTAGTTAAAAATTGAAATTATGAAAAATATTTTAATTTTTGCATTTCGAAAACTTGAAAATTGAATAATTAACTAATGATAGGAATTATTGAGTAAATATTGAATTTTATAAATTTAGATGCTTGATACGTATTATTTTAAATATTAAATAATTTTTAAAATAATTAAAAAATTAAAATAATATTAAAAATAAGAGAACGTTTTTTATATCTAAGTCTCGTCTAGGCTTACTTAAACTCGTAAAGCTTGGAGTTTTGCTTTCACTTCTAACCACGCTTTACGTTTTTTAGGACATTGCTGAAAATTTATATGATTATAAATCATTATGTTCCCGACCTACATTCACATACGAGCGGGATACGAGTGAATTAAAATGCCAAAAAATGCTCCCATATTGTGTGTGATGTCATCACTCCATCAAAAAACTTCCCAAATTATCTAAACAATGTACGGCTGAAAGTCATTCCTTAAAAACGAAGAAAACAATCTTTTTTTAAACCAATCATAATTCCAGAATCTTGAGAATCATTAATTTACATTTTCATAATGCAAGTGATCACTTTGTACTTTTCAGATGACAACTACTTCACGCTTCCTTTGTTTATGGACGCTAATTCACGATTTTTGATGAAATTCAGTACAACAGTAGCAAAAAATATTCAGCAGCCGAACATTTTATTCTAATTTTAAACCTCAATATATAAATTTATAAGAAATAATTAAGAATTAATAAGCGAAATCTTTAAAGGAAAATTAATGATTTCATAACCTTGGCTTTAATACTACACATAAGCAATTAAACCCTAATACTAAGATCTTTAGAATTTTATTATTTTCACACATATATAAATTGATCAAGAAACATATCTCGATCCATAACAATTAATCAGAAGATTTGAGCGTGTGTCTGTTTCTAATTTTCCCCAGCTTTTAATCCCTTTTTGTATTGTTGGCAGCCGCACATGTTGACCTCCTCCTCACAATGGTGGGATCCTTGTTGAAATTAACGGACAAACAATCAATTTTTTGGCCAAGAAAATTGCGCCCAAACAGGCCCTGAATATTCAATAAGAAATAAGAAAAACCAAGAAACTGTTCTCACCATTTTCCTCTCTATAATTTAACGTAACTAATTTGATGGAATACCTTCACATTTATGGACAGAGATAGATAGTTTCTATTAGGCCTCAAAACAACCCACTTTTCATCGAAGTGCAAAGTCAAGAAATTGTCACTTTTCAATGGATCAATTAAATTTTAGCAAATATAAAACTAATTAAATTAATTTTTTAGCCACACATTGCAAGACTAATTGGCGTAAAAAAAATTAATTAATTGGTACTGCAAAAAGAGACGACTAATTGGAGTGGAATATTGATTTATTGGTACTGCAGAAGAGACACCATATTATCTATCAGTGGAATATTCTAATGTATGTTTCAGCACACATTTTGTAAACTAAACTTAATTGGCGTGGAATGTTCTCAATAGGAACCACAAGACACTGAATTGGTGGTTTTGACTTCAAATTGTCTGCCGAAAGTGTTTGAAATACGAGCCATCCACCACATTAATTTTCCAAAAATCAGAGAATAATTACCACCCCTCACAGCATGTAAAGTGTAAAGTAACATTCGAGACGGAGGGTCATCGTACCGTCGATGTTATTTTTATCAACTTGCCTCGAGTTCAGTGGTGCAAAGAACATGAGTGAGGTAGTTTCAATTGAGCTGATAGCCGCAGTGTGAGGATTCGATTCCTGCCTCTTACAAGGTATGAAATTGGACTTTTGTGGGTATTAGTATGGCAGCTCTTGTACCCTGACCTACTGCGACACATTTCACGATTTACCTTCTCGACAATACTCTAAGGGTGGGGCGATGAGGGCTCATAAGGTTGGGGTTCAACCTTTATTTTTATCATCAACTTGCATGTGAATTAAGAATTAAACAGATTCATTTTTTGACCTTTCATTCAAAATTGCATGCTGAAAGTAAAAATTATATTTGACGCATAAAGTTTTTGGTACGATTTTGAAGCATTTATGGCAAATTTTACAAGGCATCTTTGAGACTAGAAAACCGTTAAACAAGACAAGTGTTACATTACATTGGACAAAAAACAAATCAGAAGTCTAACCCCAAGTTGTTATCATTTTGGATCTCTGCGTTTGAGATTCATTCTAGTGGAAATTACACCCTTCCCTACTTTTAAAAATTCAAATTCTAAAATCAAATTTCATGCTTTAATGTTCAAAAATCAGAAGATTTTTA
Organism: Fraxinus albicans; assembly: GCA_903798335.1. Lineage (NCBI taxonomy): Eukaryota > Viridiplantae > Streptophyta > Magnoliopsida > Lamiales > Oleaceae > Fraxinus > Fraxinus albicans. Next base: position 9,142 of record CAIGRM010208336.1, on the reverse strand, counting down.
TATTTAATTAAATATTAATAATAATATTATAAAAAATAATTTATATACACCCACCCCAACTTAAATCCCTAATTTCTCACCTCTCTCTCTCTCTCCCTCTCTCTAATTAGTCCAGTCGCCGCCCTCTCTCTCTCAATATTTCTCCACCGCCACCACACCGCTGGCACGATACCGCCGACACCACCTAACTGCTTTCTATTCACACCTCTCACACTCTCCACATCGCGTAGCCTCGCTTATCTCTCGCTGCCCTCTCCACAAATGGACCACCGCCATCCCCGGAGACTGTAAATCGAGCCAGCAGCCATATCGTCGAAATCTCTGCAGAGCGTGGCTGTAGCGGCATAGATCGCAATGATGATGGCACAGATCGTGGCTGCAGCACCCAGATTGCGTTGATTTTTTGGAATTGATTTTTGTTGATTTTAAGAAGGGAAGGTAATGGATTAATGAATGGGGGGTTTTGATTTAGGGCTTGTTTAGGTAAGTTGGAGTGGGAGTGGGAATTCGTTTGTTGACGTCAGGAAACTACGATAGGATGAGCAATACTGATGTCAACCGAGCTGGTGGGTCCGTTGATGTAAGAGTGGGTGTTGTGTTGTTATTGTTGGTGGCGGCGACGGCCACGGGATGGGATGAAGAGTGCTTATGAACATGGATAATCTCTGTTATCTCATCTAACATTGTTGTCTTGTGCGTAATTCCACTGACGAAGTATGAACAGTAGCATCAGGAGGTAGTCTGGACATTGGTAAATTTAAAGCTGTTGCCATTAATAACAAAACCTGCAAGTGCAAGGTACATTAGTTATATTAACAATTCATGGAAGTAGGATAACCACCAATGCAGAATGTATATAAAAAGTTCATCTAACTCGCTGCTAAGAAGAATATAACAGTACATGAGATTAAGATTATCCTCTTGCCAACCAATAATAAAAGTTACCACTATGGTTCTACCCATAACACTCACACTGCCCTAGACAAATTCAGTGATAACACATTACCCTTTCCCAGTAATAGTTCTCTATTTTCACAAGATATTAGTAATGACAATATAAATTGCAAAATAAAACCATTAAGATTATCGTAGGATCATGGCGCTTGACCCCCCAAATTGAAATGAAGATGTTACCGTGGGCCGAAATCTTTTTCCTTCCACTCCCATTTTAAAGAAGTACTCAGCAGCAGAGGCAAGTTTTGGAACCTACAAGAGATTGAAAGAGGCGCTACTTCACATTATTACAACCAATTGTCAACCAAATCAAATACACATGAATGTCAAATACCTCCGCAACTACCATGGACCTTAACCTATTTGCAAGAATTGATAACTCATCGGCAACAAGAGAAAATGGATCTAGTTGCTCCTGAGAGATAAAAAATAATATAAAATTGTTAAGTGAATTAATTCATATCTTTCCCATGTCTTTACAGACCCCAAACATACAATCCAGCAGCAAAATGTGAAAGGTAACAGAGTAAACACTAAGAAATGCAGTGTCATCTTGTGCTATTGTATCCTGAATCACTGTATTAACACAGGACAATAAGCAACTCAAAAAAATTGGCTCACACACAGTAAGCAAGAAGATTAAGAATTGAGCCAACCTCTACAGAGCTGCTCTGACGATGAGTGCAACCCAAAACCTACTAATCACCAGCAACAATAACAAATATAGTATAAACAATCACAATTTATGAATGGCAGATAAATGTCAGTAACTCAAGTTATCAGAAAAAAAGGAAATCAAGATTAAGAAAAAAAGACACAACAGTAAGATGGGAATGGTAGAGTGGAAGAATAATACCTTATGACTTGAGAAAAAGAAAAATAGACAATAGGTGAAAACGAGAAAAACAACCAGAGTTACAAAATATTCATTATGCAAATATCACCTGCTAAAATCCTAAAACAACCAGTAACCAAATCCATGCGAGCCCTAGTTACTACTGCGTGAATTAAAAATTTCTCCAAGATCTTTTATGCCTACCAACATGAAATTCATGCCTTCCAATATTTGCCACTTTACAGTTGTACTAAGCATTGCAAAATTACTCGCTCTTCATCTTTCTATCTTTCCAATGATTTTAGCCTAGGCAACACTTTTTAAGAACAAAAGAGAAATCATGATCTGGTAAACATTTGTTCCAAGACCCAACTTTTAACTCAATAAACGCTCTCTAATACTTTAGCTACCAGACATCACAATTACAGAAATTCACAAACTTCCACGTCACCTCAAGAAACACCTTATCAAGAACACATTACTAAACGGCCTACATAAAATCTCCATCAAGATAACAGCATCACCAACATAAAAAGCTGCAAACTTTATGCAGTAAATTATTGAGCTACACTTCGGTAAACTAATTTAGCGCCCACAACAAAGCAGCCTCTCCACTATAAACCCATCAGGTAATCACAATGTACAAATTAACTTCAATAGCTAGAAACACAACTTTCCAAACAATACCTAAACATAGAAACAACAATCACAGAAAACACAAACCGAACAAGTAATTCACCTGTTCAGAAGAGTGAATGGGGGCAGGAAAGTGATTGGTGTGGCGTAGCAATTGGTGTCCATTGTAACACAAGATCCATCGACTTCGGCTGTAGCCCGACCTCGCTACCCGGGTCAATCCCCTTGCAAATAACATCTCCTGAATCCCAATATATGTATTCGAGTTCCGTGTCTATCCGTGTAAGTATTAATTCGGAGAGATTTTTGTGGAGATGGAATCCCTGGGTCGAAGGAAAGAGGACGAAAAGCACGAAGCAATGACGAAAATAGCCGACGTTAGTAGTGTTCGCAAACAAAATTATTATGCAATTCAAAGAGGGCGGCGACTCGGACTCACTGAGTCACTCTTTCTAGTATGTGTTAATTAATGGTGCTATGTGGTTTGGCTTTGGCCGTTTATTCAAAATGGGGTCCACACATAATAAAATAATCGTGGGTCCCCCTCCATGTGAGGGAGGTGTAAAAAATTGTGTGTACACATAGCACCACTCAAATATAAATATGGAACCCGAATCGAACCACTTTACCGAAATATGTTTTGGCCATATTTGTTTCGAATTAAAATCATGTACGTGTTTGGTGTAGATTAAAATTAAATTTTTAGTAAATTGTGATAGAAGTTTTTGAAATGTTTGGTTGAAGAGTTGTGAAACCGATGAAAGATGTAGTTAATATTGATTGTTTGACTTTTACTTAGATTAAAATATGATTTTAATCAGAAATAAACAAGGCCATATTTTAATATGGAGGAAACATTGAACCCGATGAGTAATTCTCGCCCGGCCTCAGAGAAACCCGAACACAAAAGCCACCGTGATTTTAATCCTCGTCCAGAAGCTAACAAGCACAAATAGAGGCAGGGGACGCAACTGACGTCATCAACTCGATTGAGCACTTCCACGTCTAACGTTTTAATGGAGATCAAGGATATGAAGGAGTTTAAATGGTCATCGAGGATGCAATCCCCTCCTAATGCCCGAGACAGTAGCAAGTATTGTGATTATTATCGGAACCATGGGCATACAATGGAGAATTGCAAAGCCCTCTAGCGAGAAATTGATGCTCTAATAAAGATGGGATATTTAAGTTCATACGTCAGTTATGAGAAACGCCTGAGGAATGATCGAAACGGCGTGAAGGGTCCCGAGAGAGGGGGGAATGACAAGCCTACGACATGAACCATTAACATTATTGTTCGGGGAATAGTATCAGAAGGAGACTCGGATAGTCAACGTAAGCAGTATGTCATGCAATATAGCCCAAGCTTGAGGACAGTGCCTGACGACATGGAAGAAATCACATTTGGGTCACGGGACTTGGAAGGCCTGTCACATCCACAAGATGATGCACTAGTCATATCAGCAATCATAGCTAATTTCGAGGTAAATAGGATACTAGTTGACAATGGGAGAGCGGCCAATGTACTCTCTCATGAGGCATACTCTAGGATGGGGATTTCGGCCGAACAGCTGAAAGCTGTTAAAACCTCGCTTCAGGGATTTGGAGGTGGTACAATTATTCAGGAGGGAATCGTCAATCTTCCACTTACACTTACATTGGGATCGAATCAGAAGCAGGTAATGGAGATCACATCATTCCAGATGGACCGTTCTTCAATGGCCTACACTGCCATTCTGGGAAGGCCATTACTCGACAAGATCGAGGCCATTACCTAGACAAAATACGTGCACTAACATCCATGGAATCCCCTAGGAAGAAGAAAGAAGTTCAAAAACTGACGGGCAGCGTCGCCGCCTGAATAGGTTTATGTCTCGTGCAACGGATAGATGCTTCCCATTTTTCAAGGCTGTAAGAGGGAATCATAACTTTGAATGGACGAGGATTGTGGGAAAGCATTCCAGGAGCTCAAGCAAACGTTGACAACCCTACCAATTCTTACTAGGTCGGAGCTGGAGATACTGTATTTCTATACTTAGCAGTCTCTCAGAACGCGGTAAGTGGTGTGTTGGTGAAAGAGATCAGCAGAGCTCAACAACCAATCTACTACCTGAGCAAGGTATTGCTTGATGCAGAGATTGGGTATACATTGGCCGAGCAACTAGCTCTTACCCTGGTGGCGACAGCAAGGAAATTACGATAATATTTTCAATCTCATCCAATCGTCGTGCTCACTAATCAACCACTCAAGCATATATTTCAGAAGCCCGACATGTCTGGAAGGCTATTAAAGTGGGCTATTGAACTTGGCGAATTTGACATTGAATTCAAGCCCGGCCTCGATTAAAGCACGAACCTTGGCCGACTTCATAGCAGAACTCACCCTAAGGCCTCGGAGGCCAGCAAATAACCCGACCATTGATGTCATGGACATATGGGAGATATTTGTGGATGGAGCATCGAACTCCTCGGGCTCGGGTGCAGGGGTCATAATTATCAACCCGAACAAGCATACAGAAGTACAATGTGCACTCTGATTTGAATTTGAAGCTACAAATAATGAGGCAGAGTACGAAGTAATTATAATTGCGCAAGAGCTTACCATTAATCTTGAGCTTGAAAACATACAAATTTTCAGCAATTCGCAACTAGTGGTCGGCTAGATAGAGGGGACATTTGAGAGAAATGATAAAAAGATGAGCTTATACTGTCTGAGAGTTCATGATCTTCAAAGATGATTTAAGAGTTGTGAAATTGTAAAGATCTCTCGTATCGAAAACTGTAAGGTCGAGGAAGTGCCTCAAGCTTTGCCACCGAGCAAGTACCGCAAGCCTTGCTACGTGCAAGCACTTCAAGCCTTGCTACCGAGTAAGCACCTCAAAGCCTTGCCACGTGCAATCACTTCAAAGCATTGCCATGTGCAAGCACCTCAAAGTCTTGCCACTGAGCAAGCACCTCATGCCTTGCCACTGTCAAGCACCCCAAGTCTTGCCACTGAGCAAGTACCTCAAGCCTTGCCACGTGCAAGCATTTCAAAGCTTTGCCATCGAGCAAGCATCTTAAGCCTTGCCACGTGCAAGCACTTCAAAGCCTTGCCATCGAGCAGCACCTCAAAGCCTTACCCCCAGCCTAAACAGTAAAATAGTTTGGCTCAAATTCCTCGAGCACAATGTTGTTCAAATTCAACTATATCGGAAATATTGCAGGTTAATATTCATCTGGCTATTACCTGCTATGGAGTGTTCATTATACTTTCAACGATTTTTCGAATTTAATGTCTTCGGGCTCAAAGGTCTAATATTCCTCGAATTCCTAAATTGATTGCTCCAATTTGAACTCCTCGAGCTAAGAGGCCTAATAGTCCTCGAGTTCCTAAATTGATTGATTGAATTTAAATTCCTAGAGCTAAGAGGTCTTATAGTACTTGGGTTCCAAACGTTCAAATTTGAATTCGAAATCTTCGAGCTCAGCCGACTAATAGTCCTTGAGTTTCTAAATTGGTTGTTCGAATTTGAAATCCTCGGGCTTAAGAACCACGTTCCTTAATTATTGAAATAAGGTTGCTCGAGCTCGAGTTTTTAACTTATTGATTATAATGTTCGAGCTAAACTGATGAAAGTATGAACAACTGGTGTGCAAGCAATAAAACATCAATACTAAAATAACGATCATATATTCAAGACGTAATCAATCTTGCAAAAATCAAAAAGTAAGAGAACATTCAAGCCCATGATCGGGCAATACACTTACAAATATTAAACATTAGATAACAGTGTTGGCCCTGATTGGGCGATATACATCACCAAAATAAAATGTGTAAAATAAAAGGTCTTAATCAAGATCATTGTCCCCAGGCCGGTCAACAGCTTCCTCATTTCAGCCTTGGCTTCATCCCCAATCATTGTTTCCTTGGATACAGAAAGCTCTAGGCCACTGGTAACTTCAGGTAAGGGGCGCAAGTTGTCCTGACTGACATCAGGAAGACTGGCCCTGAGGTATGCTCAAGCCTGCTTAAATGAGTAGTTATAAGACCCCGAGCGTATAATCGTCCTTAATTGCAGTAAGCTCGTCGGACCTTTTGAAGTCCTCGATCGTAGAAACTCGAGCCTCGGCTAGCTTAGATTCAAATTCTTTCATTTTTTGCTCGAGCTCGAGTTTGGCATTCTCAGCTTCGTCCTTCGCAACCCCGATTTCATCACGGGCCTTCCTCAGCTCACCCTCAAGAACAGCTATCTTCTGATCCCTCACTTGACGTTTGGCCTCAAGCTCAATAATTCTTTTTTCTCTATGCTCTACATCCTCGACAAGGTCAGCTGTCTTATGGGCATCGTCCATTCCTTTGAGAGCTAGCCCCCGGGCTACGCTTCAAGTCTGGTAATGTTAAAACGGAGGGTTAGTCAAGCAAACAATACGTCTAGGATATTAGTCGATGTGTAAACATCTCACCTTAACAGTATGGCCTTGAGTGTGCTCATCCAAATGTTGACGTCGATATTCGTTCCATATCGACCAACTATGCTTGGAATCGGAGTGAACCTCCTATAGTCCTTGAGCATTGGCCCGGTGGTAGATGTCTATCCTCGAGGTCATCAACCTCGGGCGTGCTTCTTGGAATTGATGGCCTCTTTTCGACCGTCGGGGGAGGTAGTGGCGATTGTATGGGTGTCTGGGAACAGTGGCCCGAAGGCTCTCCAGGCCCCCACACTGCGATGATTGGTGCCGGCTCTCGGGCTCTCTTCTTGCCCTTCTTCGGCCCATATGTTCGAGCTTGAGGCCCCTAGGGCTTCCTCGAAGCTACAACATTAAGTGTGGCAAGGTCGAACGTCATATCGAGCTCTGTAAAACACAAAACCAAATAGACATATTAGTTGCCCGAAGATATCATCAATGCAAATAAAAACATGTTAGTTGCCCGAAGACTATGCTTCCCTACCCTCGAGGCCTTTCACATTAGAAAGGTCAAGGATATCGTCACCGAGGAGGTGATCCAAGTCATAGGCCAAAGGCTCGAGGTCCTCCAACCTTTGTCGATCCCTCTCAAGCACTTCGAAATATGCTTGCCCTTCATTGAACCGAGTAGTATCAGGGATCGTCCACCTAGGGCTGAAAGGATGGTCGGGATCCTGAGGAGCTATAAAAAAGAACCTCGTCTTCCACCCCTTGAGAGAGATCGACATCTTAGGAATTCTAAATCTACCCTGGGTCGATAAATACACAAAAGAGTTGAAACTTGGAAGAAACTTAAACTCGAAGACCATTCTTAAAAGGTCGAACCTCGGGTTTATCACAAGTACCCGGCAAGCTATAAAAAAATAGGTTATTATCCTCCACCCGTTCGGTACGAGTTGCCCAGGACACATATTATGCTCGACCAAGAACTCCACAAAAAATAGGTGAAGGGGCTACCTCATTCCCCTTTAAGGGCATATTTGAAAATGATTCTCCCATTCCCGTGCACTCGTAACCCTATCCTCGGGTCTTGGGGGCCCTAATGTTACACAAAGGCATCAAGCCATACTCCCTCCTGATCTTGACAACCTCGTGCTCTTTATACCTACATCGGAGGTCGAGGACATTAACGACTGACATATTATCTAAGGGGATGGCCATTGGTACTATAGAATGCCCTACATCGTCGGAGGACGGGCTAGACCCCGAGGAACCCTTACTAGACATTTCTTAGGAAAGAAAGCTTAGAAGCTTAAATTATCTAAAAGTCACGAGGTCTTACCTTAAGACTAAACCCAAAGATGTTAGACGATGGTTGAGAGAGTGAAAAGTGAAATGATGTAGGGTAGGAGGGTATTTATATGAGGATGAAGAAGTCAAAAGGTCTCCTAATCTCGACTATGACACGTGGCCACCATTCAACAAAAGTGGCTTTTAGNTTAAATTATCTAAAAGTCACGAGGTCTTACCTTAAGACTAAACCCGAAGATGTTAGACGATGGTTGAGAGAGTGAAAAGTGAAATGATGTAGGGTAGGAGGGTATTTATATGAGGATGAAGAAGTCAAAAGGTCTCCTAATCTCGACTATGACACGTGGCCACCATTCAACAAAAGTGGCTTTTAGGTCAAATATTGAGGCCACTTGGCAGCCTCCCATTTTTTAACCCATATTTATTCCAAACTTAACCAAAGGCTGATCATGCATTTTCACAAGGCTGATCATGCATTTCCACAAGTCTGATTGTGCATTCTTCACAAGGCTAATCATGTTTTTCCATGGTCTGATTGTGCTTTTTTACAATGCTGATCATGCCTTTTCACAAGGCTGACCATGCATGTCCATGGGCTGATCATGCCTTTTCACAAGGCTGATCATTCCTTCTCCATAGGTTGATCATGTCATTCCATAGGTTGACTATGCCTTTTCAAAGGCTGGACAGCCTCATCCCAGAGATTATCAGATGTGATTCCGAGGTTTCACGTTCATGTTATTATTACCATGTGCATCACATCCTAGAATCTCGAGCATGAGGCTCCGGCAATGATGCACGGTGGCCAGTGATGATCTCAATATTAGTTTAGTCCGAGGACGGTGCCCTAGGATAATTTTCCCGAACTTGTGTCGCAGTCTTGTTTCTTCCTCGGGCATGACTCCTCGGCCACTGTGCTTTCCTCGAAATCATAATTAAACCTCGTACCGTGCAGCTCTTGACTCACTAAGACTCTCCCCTAGTGATGGCAATGGGCCGAGCCGAGTCGGCTCGGCC
>CAIGRM010208295.1:0-12672 GCA_903798335.1 Fraxinus albicans | reverse complement strand
TTTATGATAATTTGTATTTTTGTTGTTTCTTATCTCTCTCTCCTTGATGCAAGTGCCGATTTGAGGTCGAATCCTTTCGAAGATGGAGGGGATGATGTGATCCATTATACGAGGACAAGTTCGGGTAAGGATCCATTGATCGTTGATGAAGGGCCTATGACTAGGTCGTGAGCGAATCGGGTCAAAGAAGCAATGAGACTATTTGCTTAAGTTACGATGGACGAAGCACTGATCGTGGCAAGTAAAGGGACAAGTTTTATGTTGGGCATGGGAGATGAAACGAAGTGGAGCAACTCGATTCAAGCGATGAACGGAAAAGTTGGACGGAATAACTATGGGAACGCATAATTGTTCAGGGCATGCAGTCCCATGCCCCTTTACTAAGACCACAAAGGGAAAGCCCAGTTGATCTATATGGTTGCATAGACTTACACTATGCGGACCAGACCGGACCGAACCGAACGAATCCTAAACCGTAAACCGAAACGAACCGGACCATGTCCAGCCATAAATATTGCTAGTACTACAGTTATTGAGAAATTAGGATTGACTACAATAAAATATCATAAGCTTTATAAATTGCAGTAGTTAGATAAATGTGGAGAGATTAGGAAATGTAGGCAAGTTTTGGTGAATTCCTCAATTGGGAGGTATAGTGATGAAGTGATATGTGATGTAGTTCTTATGCATACTGGGTACATTTTGTTGGAAAGGCCATGGCAGTATGATGGGAAGGTAAAACATGACGCATTCAAGAATAGGTACAACTTTGTAAAAGATAGAAGAGCTGTTATTCTTGTACCGTCAACACCACAACAGATCTATGATGACCAATTGATATTGAGAGGTGAAGAAGAAAAGAAAAACAAAGAAAGGCGAAAGGAGATTAGGAGAGAAGATAGTGAGGTAACTAATTGTGAGGAAAAAAGAACAAAGACACAGGAAAAAAGAAAGAGAATCTATTGAGAAGAGGCAAAAATTAAAAGTGAGTTTCTATGCAAACAATAGTGAGATTGAGAGGGCTTTAGTAAAAACTAACAAACCCCTCCCTTGTTTGGATATTTTCTTTTATTGCAGGAACACAAAGACTCGTTCCATAAAGACTTATTTAGTGGGGGTACCACCCATTGAGTATCCAATTGGTTCGATACAAATGGAGAATTTGATGGGCATGGAAGGAGGATAATTCAACTATGACATGGTAAAAAAAATCAATACCCCATGGGACATGTACTTTTACAGATATTAATGCATTTAATATTTCTATTAGAGAAATAAGTCATTTGTCACATGCATTCATAGGCAATCAATTATTAGTTAATAATATTCTAATATGTTGCAAGAAATTAATTGAGCACAATAGACAATTGGGGTGCATTGTTTGTGATTTGAGGCATGATGATCTATATTTCAATCTTGAAGGCCTTAACTATTTTGGTTCGAGTCTATAGATTATGTTGGGAACAAATTTAGTTTCCTTTACTACTTGTACTATACGATTTGATATTGTTTATGGTTTAAATCCGTTAACTTTGTTTGGTTTAATTCCTTTAACTAATATTGTAAGTGGTAGCTTAGATAGAAAGCAAGGGATAAATTATATGCATCACAAGGTAGCAAAAAGAAGAGGCGTAAAGTATTCGAACCAGGTGATTGGGTTTNTTTGGTTTAATTCCTTTAACTAATATTGTAAGTGGTAGCTTAGATAGAAAGCAAGGGATAAATTATATGCATCACAAGGTAGCAAAAAGAAGAGGCGTAAAGTATTCGAACCAGGTGATTGGGTTTCGGTACTTAGACAAAAATGGCTTATTCAAATGCAAAGAAGGTCAATATTACGTTTTAGAAGAGATGGACCATTCCACATCATTGCAAGGATTGAAACCAATGGCTACAATTTGGATCTTTAAGGTAAATTTATGATAATTTGTATTTTTGTTGTTTCTTATCTTTCTCTCAATGATGCACGTGCAGATTTGAGGTCGAATCTTTTCGAAGAGGGAAGGGATGCTGTGATCCATTATACGAGGACAAGTTCGGGTAAGGATTCATTGATCATTGATGAAGGGCATGTGACTAGGTCGCGAACGAAGCGGGTCAAAGAAGCAATAAGACTACTTGCTTAAGATACGGTGGACGAAACATTGATCATGGCAAGAAAAGGGACAAGTTTCATGTTGGGCATGGGAGATGAAATGAAGTGGAGCAACTTGATTCAAGCGATGAACGAAAAAACTAGACGGAACAACTATGCGATCGCATAGTTGTTCAGGGCGTGCGGTCGCATGCCCCTTTACCACAAAGGAGAAGCCCGATTGATCTATGCGACTATGCGGCCGCATAGTGTATTTTCCGTACACAAATTTTTCAAATTTCGCGTAATCTTTTATTTTAGTTAAAACCTATTTTGTGATATCTTTTGTTATTTTTAAGTCTTAATTTCATTTTTAAATAGGTTTTATGTGTTCTATATAAATGTGACTCATTTTATTCATTATAAAAACTGACAATTATTGAGAGATTTATTGCAAGGTTTATTGCTTTCTTCTTATTATTTATTCAATTAGTTCTGGACTTATCAATAATTAAATTCTTGTGGCGTTCACCAATTTAAGTATGGTTTATAAGTTTGTGATCACGGGATCAAGATATTGCTGATAATTGTATTGGTTCGTTGATTCAGTAATTTATTTGGTCAAACTTTCAAACGTTGATTCTTCGATTTCTTAAATTTGATCTAATCTGCCGTGAGTTTCGTAACTTCAATTGCTACGTGGGTTCGCATCACTCATGTCCCTACTTTAAGATATCTAATCAATCTTATTTTTCGGACAATTTTTTCAATAATACTTAAATGACACCTACATAAAATTACTCTATATATAAGTTTTGCTACTTTATCCCATTTTATCATGGGCAAGTTTGTATTTCAATTACGAAATCAGAAATGTTTAACCTTTTTTTTTTGACTCAATGAGGCTATAAATTTATATAAAAATTTCCAATATTTCCCATCTTTCGGTTCCATAAAGGAGAGGATGGCATAAAACCTCTTTTAAGAAAATTTGAATATTTAAAATATAAAATTCAAAAAGGCAAAAATCATCTGGTCAAAAACAAAACATCATCAAAAAGATTTTTAAGAAACCTATTTAAATTTGTGTAAGTGAGTAATTGACAGAATAAAGTATCAAGATCATGATATTAGATTTTTGTTGTGCACCATCTACAAATGGTATGTGTGACTTTAATCGAATTAAAATAAGATGACAAATGCCAAACAAAAACCATTAAAGATGGTAGAAAAACCGATATCAAACAAACAGTACGATGACATATACAAAAATCAAAAGAAATCGTTAAACATCGACCAACATCCAGATTAACATCAGAACATAAAAGAAAACTTCTAAAAGTTGATGCTTATTCCTATTATAACTACTAAATAGAACTAAAGAAATCAGTTGATCAATTTGGTGGTGGGAAGAAAATTTCTTCAGCCTTTCTCTTTGAGCTGAATTTCTGCTCTACTTCAGGACCAACTTTGAAGGAAGCCTGTAGCACCTGGGGAGACAAGGCCTTCCAAACTGAAGTCCTTCCAGCTAAATGTGTGAAAATTGGACTGCCATACACCACATAATTTAAGTAAGAAATCGTTCCCAAGAAACAAAAGAAATGAATTAGTAAACAAAGAAGAAAGACTCACTTAGGAGTTGTGATGATAGAGAACCACTCCAAACCATCTGGATCAGCAATCTTTGAAACTACAAAGAACCTTGGAACAATGAAAAGATTACCAGCCTTAACTGTCGTCTCAAGGACACGCTTGCCATCGACACCAACAACCTGAGCACGGCCACTGCCCCGGACAATATATGTGACTTGCAAGGCAGAGTCGCAAGAGAAACCTGGAGAACACATTGCACTTCCATTCAATCTCACAAGATCAGCCCCAAGTCCAACCTCACCGACCAACGGCAAATTCTTCGTGTTCAGAACCACAACCTTTCCACCATTTTTAATGTCCACATCCAATGGAGCTTCCTCGCAATTTAAGGCCATGCCTTTGCGGTGCTCTGCCTTAGGCTCAGGCATTTGAAAACCAGCATCGAGTTTGACGATACCCTTACCAGACTGCTGTCCAACAAGAGTTTTCACAACGCTCTCTTCTAAGTCCCATGCCCTGCTGACAAATTCGGTTGAGAACCCAGTGAAGATTCCATTAGATCCCGTTAAGAAGAAGTCGGTAAATGAACCGGCTTTGTGGGCTGTTTTGGTATCTCCAAGGAAGAGGATCACAAGTTCAGTGTCCTGTTTATTGTACCACCATGTGACAACACCAAAGGGAAGTGCAATGGCATCACCCTTCTTGATTGCAAGCACCTTCTCTTCTTTTTCTGGAAGCACAATTCCAACCACTCCACTCCCTGAAATTAAAGCAAAAGAGAGTGAGATACGGAATATTATCTAATTTGACTTGAAACAGAAAAAAATTCTTGCAAGAATAAGAATCGAATGTGGAATACCACAGAACCATAAACTTATGGAAACTGCTCAAGATGCTAATCACTAAAAAGCTTATGAAGAAAACAGATGTGCTACACTCATTCAAAAATATATGATCACCAAATTTAAATTGTATTCAATAACAAGTATATTTCAATGAACAGAACCAATACAAGATTAAAAGCAATAACTGGAACCCAAAACAGAATTTTAACACAAATTTCAATTAATTAATGATAAAGGATGATCACATGCGCAAAAATTAAAGAAAAATTGCAAAAGAATAGACTATAATTTGGCACAAGTTGTTCAAGACGAGAATTACTAAAAAGGTCGAAAAGAAAAGGCAGATTTACAAACAAACCAAATTAAAAACAATGATAGCAGCTAATTTCACAAATATACTAGAAATTAATCACAAACGGGTGAAAAGGAAACATATTCGGACCTTGAAGGACATATGCGACCTTGGCGGAATCAGAGTAACGAGGCATAGCCAAGCCATTTTTCTCGAGAGCAAGCTTTGCAGCGCCGATATTGCCTTCACGTAGCATAGGCAGTTCATTTGGACACCATGCATAATATGATCCACCCTCTCCTCCGTATACTTTCTTTGCCAACTTAGGGGACAAATCAAGCTCCATGTCTCTCTAAACAGAATGTAAACCAGAAGTCAAGTTAACAATTATATAGAAAAAATGGGTTAAGAAGATTTTGAATTTATAGAGAACGGATAACAGAATCTTATGAGGATAAGACTTAACAGAAAATATATTTTAGATATAAAAGGATTGCTAATAATGACTAATTTGCATAATTTAATTTAATGACAGATAATTATCCAAAAGGATAGTTATATTCTAACAGAATTCTGTTAGTAATGGGAAAGTGTCATTGGCACGTTTGGTTTTAATTATTTCTTTAATCAATTAATTAATTAAACCAAATTAAACTATATATATATAATTAAATGTACCAATTTCTTGGAAAAGTTATAGATGTGGCCCCCTGATTATTAAAAATGTAGAAGTATGTCCCAACCTAACATTTTTCATTCTTCTAACGTTTGGTTCCTATTACCATAGTGTTAAAACTACTTTTTCTTTTTCATTTTTTTTTTTTAAAAGTAAACATTACCCTTATGTTTAATCAAATAATAAATTGTTGAAATTTGACCCAAATTTATTTGTGGATTAGTTAAAGTGGGTATTGAAGACGTCAAAATATGGACCATAAGTGATTTAGCCGCATTCCCATTAGTTATGGGCCAAGCTCCTGCTCAAGCACGTAAAATAGGGAGCTGCCACTCTATTAGCGCCGTCTGTCGCTCTCTTCCAATCAGGGTTGCACTCGAGCGGCAATGGCATCCGATCCACGATCCGTTTTGTGTTTTGACGTGTTTTTTTTGCTGTTTTATCTTTAGGACAATTATTAAGGTTTTGACATGTATTCTATATGTAGTTGGCCCTTCTTTACAAATTTAAAAAAAGTTAGAAAATAATGTAAATACAATATCTTTATATTCTTTCTCTATAATATAGTGAATTCTCTTCCTTTCTGCCAAATTTCTTGTGTTCTTATTGTGTTGTGATCTTTACATCATATTGTACCATATAATCTCATCATTAATTCTTAACAAATGGTATCAGGGTTTAAAGTTTGATTTGTTTGAAGTTTGTTCTTGTGATGACAACCTTGAAGTATAATATTCCGCTTTTAGATCGCAACACTAAATTTTCATTGTGGCACATAAAGATGCGAGCATTACTCACTCATATGGATTTGGATGATACTTTGTTGGGATTTGACTGTTGACTTATGGTTGACGCCTTGTTTTGATTATCACAAACAAATTGCGTTTATTTCTAACAAATTGATTTCGAATGTCTATAGTGACTATTGTAAATCAATAAAATTGAAGACACGAAGTTCAAGGCCAAATAATTTGCATGCAACGATCGACATGGAAACAAAATTGATCAAACGAGGCTATGAAGATTGATATTGAAAAACTCATAAAAAGATGTCTCAACAAGAATCGAGATAAAAATCGAAGTACAGTCAAGCATGTATGTCAAGACGTTCAAAACGAAGCGTTTAGAGTATTTATACTCATATGTAAAGGTAAACACTTTAGTACGTGGCAATGAACAGTGACAAGCTCAAAATCAATTTTATGCACGAAAGATCATAATACAAAAATGTTTGCATAAAGATTAGTTTTCAAAAGTAAAAATCTCAAACTTATATTTGAAAATGTCACTTACCTTGAAAAATATTTTTGAAACGTCCCTCAAGTACTTACATTTGATAAAAACTAAAACGAGGACTTTTCGGCGTAAAACTGTCGTACCCGACGTCCGGTACGCCATACTGGACGTCCGGTACCGGACGTCCGGTATGGTAGTTTTAGCGCCAACGGTAAAAAATTCAGCCGTTCTGATTTCCTGACACAACGGCTAGTTGTCCGTCCGATACTGTAACGGACGTCCGATCTAACAGAACTTTTGACTATTTTGCTCCTATAAATACCAACTCACCTTGCATTCAATTTTAACAAAAATTCTAAGAGCAATAAGTGAGCATTTATTGAGATAAATCATTGGTGTTTACTATTTATTCATTCTTATAACTTGATTTACATTTGAAAAACATTTGATTATTCTAAACTTAGAAAATCAATTTCATCAAAGTTTTTCAAATACAACACTTGAGCTATATTCATTTCTATCTATTAAAGTGTTTGCCATCTTCTCTTTTTGTTCTCAACTTTGAATCTATTAGTCATTAAGAAGAGAAGATTTCACTTGTAAAACTCTTTTGAATCAAGGGTCATATTGAGGTCCCGTAAATCTCAATAGTTTGGGTCATATTGAGGTCCCGTAAATCTCAATAGTTTGGGTCGTGTTGAGGTCCCGTAAAGATCAACATTGTAAAAGGATCGGTACTCCTTGTTTGAAAGTCACCGAAAGTTTGTAAACAGTTGGATTGCACCATAGGTCAATCATGATAGTGGAAAAGGCCTTGCTCGTGACGGAGAGCTCGATAACGGGGGACGTAGACCAAGTTTGGGATCGAACCTCCATAAATATATCATTTGCATCTTCTCTCCCTTTTACTTATCGCTTTTATACTTATATTTGTCATTTAAGTTAATCTATCTATTTCTTATTTGCTTGAAATTAGATTAATTTTACGAAAAAGCGTTAAAAACAAATTCACCCCCTCTTGGTTAGCCATTCTTGGACTTTCAATTGGTATTAGAGTTCGGTACTCATTTTCAAAGATTTCAAAATCTTGAGAAATGGCTAACGCTATGTTTCAAAATCATGAGGGGCACTCCACAAACCGACTTCCCTTCTTTGACGGTACACATTATAATTATTGGAAAGCAAGAATGATGATTTATATTCAATCCATTGATTACAATATTTGGGAAGTCATTGAATAAGGTCCATATGTGCCAACTAAAGTTATAAAAATTGATGGAAAACCCGATGAAACAATTCATAAGCGTAGAGAGGAATATGTTGAAGATGACAAAAGAAAATTGTCCTTAAATGCTAAAATAATCTAATTTATTGTGCTCTAGATAAAAACGGATTTAATCGTATTAGCACATGTGATTCAGCTTATGATATTTGGCATACTCTAGTAATTACTCACATCGGTACTAGTAAAGTGAAAGAAACTAAGATTAATATCCTAGTAAAAGAATTTGAAAACTTCTTTATGAAACAAAGTGAATCAATTGTTGATATGATTACTTGTTTTACCGATATTATAAATGGATTGAAAGGATTTGATGGCAAATTTACTAACGGTGAACTTGTAAGCAAAATACTTAGGTCGCTCTAGAAGAAATGGAGCTCGTTGAGGATGTTGATAGAAAACACCAAGGATGTCAACACATATTATCTAGAAGAACTCTATGGAACCTTGATGACCTACAAACTCAACAATGCCGAAATCAAGGAAAAGAAAAGAAAGAGCAAAGAAGATTCAAAAGAGTCTCCTAAATGCCAAATTTCTTAAAATCCGTGATTGAGGAAGGAACAACGAGCAATGACATGAGTGACAAAGAGCTCAACGATTTGGTCATTCTTGTCAAAAAATGGAGAGGCTTTCGAAACAACCGAATTCAAAAAGAAGGAAGAAAAGAACGAAGAAAGGGGCAAGAAAATTGTTTGTTACGATTGTGACAAATTGGGTCACAAAAGAACCGAATGGCCAAACAAAAAGAAGTTTTTCAAGAAAAAGGCTCTTGAAGCTACTTGGAATGAAAGCGATTAAGATGTTGACGACGGAAACAATAGCCAAGAAAAAGTAGCCAACGTGTGCTTCATGGCAATCAACGACGAGGTAAACTCTATAGAAAAAGACTCATATGATGAATTATCTATTTCCTATGATAAAATGCTAACAGATTTCGAAATCTATTCTTAAAAAGAAAAATTTCTTATCAAAAGAAGAAATAAAGAAAATTTCGAAAAAACAAAAAACAAATATTGATCATGATCTATTAATTAAGGAAAACATCTCTCTAAAAGAAAAAAGTTGAAGACTTATCAAAAATTGTTTATAAATTCACCGAAAGGAAGAAAAATTTTGATTTAATGCTTGGAAATCAAAAATGTGTTTTTGACAAAGACGGAATTGGATTCAAACCCTCTTTAAAACAAAAATCTCTCAAAAACATGTTTGTCAAAACTTCAAATTCAAATATTACATGTAGTTTTTGTGGTAGACATGGACACATTGCTTTTCATTATTTAAGTAAAAAGAAGCAATATTTTGAAAGAAAGAACAAGTGGATTCGAGAATCTACTAAAACTAACTACCAAGGACCCAAGCTTGCATGGGTACCAAAGATCAAAAATTAAACTATGTCTTATAGATACCAAAGGAGACGAAAAGCAAATGGTTCTTAGATAGCAGATGTTCAAAACATATAACCGAAGACCAATCTTTGTTATCAAACTTCAAAAAGAAAGATGGAGGTCATGTAACATTTGGGGACAATGCAAAAGGAAAAATTATCGGCGTTGGTAACATCGGTAATCACTCATCCCCGTCTATTGAAAATGTTTACTTGTTGATAACCTCAAACATAATTTAATAAGTATTAGTCAATTATGTGATAAAAGTTATAATATAAAATTCTATTCTTCCAAATGTTACATTAAAGATGCTACATCAAAAGAGGTAATTTTCGTAGAAAGTCGAAGTAAAGATATTTATATCATAAATATTGAATGTGAAAATAGCGAACATTGTCTACTTAACTTGAAAGACGAAACATGGCTATGGCATAGAAGACTAGGTCATGTTAGCATGAATCTTCTTTCAAAAATTTCCAAAAATTGTTTTATAAAAGGATTGCAGAATTTGAAATTTGAAAAAGAAAAGATTTGTGTCAATTTGGAAAACAAGTCAAAAACTCTTTCAAGCCCAAACTTCACTCTTCAACTACAAAATCGTTACAACTTCTCCACATGGATCTTTTTAGACCATCCAGAACGGCTAGCCTAGGCGGTAAACATTATGCTTTCGTTATCGTTGACTATTTTTCAAGGTTTACTTGGGTTATATTTTTAAGCCTAAAGGATGAAGCCTTAAAAGCTTTCAAACATTTTTTGTAAGAAAGTTGAAAACGAAAAAGCTTACACCATTACGACTATTAGAAGTGATCACAGTGGAGAATTTGATAATGTTGCTTTTGATAACTTTTGTAATGAAGACGGATACGAAGATAATTTTTCAGCTCCTACAACTTCCCAACAAAACGGTGTGGTAGAACGGAAGAATTGTACATTACAAGATATGGTTAGAACCATGCTCGACGAAAACAATTTACCAAAATATTTTTGGGCCGAAGTCATTAATACCTCGTGTTATATTATAAATATAGTTTTGGTTAATCGTAAAAAAACTAAAACCCCTTACGAATTTTGGAAAAATAAAATTCCCAATATTAGTTATTTTAAANTAATACCGCTTGTTACATTGTAAATAGAGTCTTGGTTAATTGTAAGAAAATCAAAACTCCATACGAGCTTTGAAAAAATAGAATTCCCAATATTAGCTACTTTAAAGTTTTCGGTTGCGAATGTTTTATTTTGAATACAAAAGATAATTTGGAAAACTTTGATTCAAAATCCGATATTGGTATTTTCCTAGGATATTCATCGCCTAGCAAAGCTCATAGAGTATTTAACGAAAGAACTCTAGTCGTTGAAGAATCCATGCATGTCACATTTGATGAGACTAACTCACTTGGCCATGAGAAAGGTATTGATGATGATGTAGATTTGGAAGCTCCATACGAACAAATGAATATTCAAGATCAAAACAAGGAAGTATCAAATGAAATTCAATCAAATGAACCCAATGAATAAGAAAATAAAGAAACATTCATCGAAGGACAAAGTGATTTCCCATTGCCAAAAGAATGGAAATTTGTCGCGTCTCATCCAAATGAGGTAATAATTGGCGATCCATCCAAATGTATCACTACTAGAACCTCTCTTTTTGAGACCCACTATAGATCTCTCTTTTAGCCGTTTACCAATGGCATGAATGGAAAGGAAAACCCAAATAATGATAGAAAGAAACAATAATTTGAGATTTATTTGGGGTTTTTTAGATTTTGCCTATGCTGTGTTGTAATTGTATACAAAACGGAATAGAAAAAACTTTGCAATGAATATATACTATTTTATCTTCACCCTAGTGTTTCTTCTTGTAACTGCACGATTGTTCATCCAGTGTTAGCGATCATAGTTCCTATAAGTACTGTTATTATCCAATACAAAGCTAAATTCTGTTATCAGATGCTATTGAAAAGACTGGATAAGTAATTAATGGATCCTTGATAATTGAACTTCATTCCTAAAATAAAATTTTCTTGTACTTTCCAAAATTTCATATTACTATTTACCTAT
Source organism: Fraxinus albicans (assembly GCA_903798335.1). Classification (NCBI taxonomy): domain Eukaryota; kingdom Viridiplantae; phylum Streptophyta; class Magnoliopsida; order Lamiales; family Oleaceae; genus Fraxinus; species Fraxinus albicans. The sequence continues at coordinate 1,222 of CAIGRM010208295.1, read as the reverse complement.
TTGGCGGTTCTTGTTTGATTTTCCGTTGATTCCTAGAAATCTGACTAGACAATAGTATACATGATTAAGGATTAAGCAGCCGAGCTCTGGCTGCATTCTTTTCTGGTTGGAAAACTTTGCAATACAAACAATTCTGGTAGTAAAAAAGAGAAGCAATATTCTATTTCGAAAATGTTGAAATCGGAATTTCATGGTAACTTGTTACAAAAAAGCGAGAATGGGCAATATAAATTTAAGAGCAAGAATAAAAGATTACGTGAAAATCCAAGACGGTAAAAATCACGGGCAGAGGAGAAAAAATTCACATACCCCCTTTTTTTTTCATAATTTTAGTTGTACCACATACATGGTGTTGGAAAAAATGAGTATGTGGCTGACTTTGGCATGAGTTTTGAGTGGGACCCGTTTGACTATTTTGGAAGATAAAGATTGATTTGCGTTCTCCTCCGTGAGCACATTGAAATCATGTATTTACTTGCCAAAAAATGAAGCTCGGGTGAATGAAAAATTGGAGTTCAAAGTGGACTATTGAAATATGGTTTATATTGGAGAGAAAACTAAATTTGAGTTTATCTAATATAGGAAGTTTGTGAAAGCAAGAACCACTTTGGAAGTGTGTCATCATATGAAGTATAGAGGCTCTCGCTACGTGCGTATGCAGGGGTGCAAATCATGGACCGAAATAGGCTTCGGATCTTAAACATGTGCACGGGCACGACATGCGTACACAAATATCGGACCAAATTGACCAAAAATTGGCTCCTTAGGATGGCCTACGTTTTGTTAATTTTTTGCTTTCAACAAATGACTTTTGGTTTCTGAAATTCTAATAATTATTGCCATGACTTTTGGTTTCTGAAACTCCAATGGTTATTGCCATTGAGTTATGGACAAATTTATTGGGGTTAAGGCTATATAAAACCTCATTTCCCACTATTCCAGATATGAAGAATACAGTTTGTATTATAGTTTCAAAATACACGAAATTGTCCTCTGTCTGCATACATATTTTAGTGTTTGTCGAGGTCTTGGTGATGATATTGTTCAGATACTAAGTCAGTTCGTCGTAGTAGAATCTGCAGTGCTCGGACTCTACAAGTTTATCGTTGTATCCTGGGAAACAAATGCTCAAGTTAAACCTCAAGCACAGATGGTGAGGGGGCGAATCTGTTTTAAGGAAACTATGTGTGACACAGACCTCGAGTTAAAAGTTTTACTGTTT
>CAIGRM010208289.1:0-12876 GCA_903798335.1 Fraxinus albicans | reverse complement strand
TTATTCTTTGGGCGTAATCACATTTCTTCTTCTTGCATACAGTTTTGAATGAGCACATTAAGAGTCAATTTCTTTCCCTTTTGACAGTTATAACTAACCTTAAATTAGCTGAATTGTGCAAGAATAGAAATCAAAACTAAATGCACGAGTAAGTCATCAGGCATTTCAACTTTTAATGCTTTTAGTTTTGAAGCAAGATGAGATATTTCCATGATATATTCTCTTATATTTTCTTTACCCTTATATTTTAGTGAAATCAAGTTCGTTGGAAGCGTACTAGTTTCGGCATTATAGCCTCTTGGAAATCATTTTCAATTTTTTTAAAGAAATTCCTTAGCAGTAGTTTACTTATCGGACATAGGGGCCCTAAATGTTTTTGGAATTCTACGCTTCATGATCATAAGACGTATGCGATTTGAACAATCCCGGTTATTTGAGTCTCATTTTTATTAGCAAAAAATTTATTCATAAGAGTAGTGGATTGTTCTATTCTTAACGCAAGGTCTAGATCCATGCCGCTAAGAACGATACAAACGTTCTATTTTTAGCCCTTAAACTTTGGTTCAAGTACATAAATTTAATTGATTAGTTGGCAAATATTGTAGAAGTAGATGGATTAACCGAATAGAGAACTTAAACGTAAATAACATGTTCACTTGTGAATCCATACAGGACAATCGATAATTTCAAATAATGGTGTGCCCTATCATAAGAGATTGAGTACAACATTGATATTTAGAATTTGGACAAAAGTATTAACGTGTAAGTGGTACTCTTTGTGTAGTAATCAAATATTGACAATAAATCCAGTCAAACATCAAGTTTATCTTTGGACCAAGGACCATGTTCATATAATGGAAAACTTTACAATTGTCACATATTTATTACCACGGGTGTGTAAATAATTCGACAAAATATTAACCTTCATTTAAGTCGGTCAATACCTGCATGAATTATTCACACACAACATTCCTAATATTTCAAACTAATTAATTTAGCAAGAGATGTTACTTTGTTACCATGTTGTTTCAACTAATCTATTTTAGAAAATTAATAATTCAAAATAAATATTAAGTACTAAGATTTCAAATTAATTGCTCCTATCGTCTAAAAGGAAAAAAAAATTTATATGCCTGAACATGAAACCAAAGCTGCAGTGCCCGAGTTGGGCACTGCAACCCTGTGGTGTTGACTGGGCAGTGCGCCCAAGCAGCGTCTGCTGGCTCTGCCACACATGGTGACCAGCACCGCAGCATTGGTACGTGGTGTCGTGACTGCCGTTTTGAACTAGAATTTTTGAGAAGTCCCAAAAAATTCAAAATTTTGATATCTAGAGTTTGAAATTCACTTTCCACAATTTTGTAAAACCAAAGTATGAATTTTAGCCCTAAAATCTTCCTTTAATCTTAATGGTTTAACGTGGAGTTGACTCTGATACCACTTATTGAAACCTTATGAAACTTTAAACTTTATAAAACTAGAAACTTGAAAACATAAATTCCTTTATTGTCACTATCCTTCATCTCAAATCAACAAGAAAATTAATAATGTGAATTTTACCTTAATTTTTTGGGAATGATTCTTTATTATTGGATCTTGATTCCAGATCTTAAATCTTGAAGCTTAAACTGCAATCTTTTCATGTTTGAGTTCTTCACTTTTAATCTTGAATTTTGCCTCATTTGATTCTTTAATTCTTTTTCTTGATTTTGCTTGAACTATAATCTTGATTCTTGAATTCCTTCATCTTGCTTTTTTATTGTGGATTTTGCCTGCTCTTAATTGTGGGTTTTTGAATCTTTTTCTTCAATATACTTTCTCTTATATTCTTGTGTTGATGAGATGACACAAAATAAGAATTACATATAAATTAGGGACCATAACCATATATATATATATATTTCGCCCATCATGAAAATACAATTCTAAAGGAATCTGATCTCTATACATATAATCCGATTCACACTTTATTTAGATGCCTTAAGCCCAATAATTAATTTTTTATTAGATCACTTTAATTGGACTCAACTTTAAGATAATCTATACACAATTAATTACATATTTAGGCTCAGATGACAAATTAATAAACCTAACACAAGTATGATTACATCTAAATTTAAAAAGGGTATTATATACACCTAAAAAATATAACTCTTCATCTTCGTGAATTAGATATGTAGCTCATCCCCACCAAAGTTATTCTCTTCATCCTTAATAGTATCATCATCCTCATTAGCATTATTCTCTATTGACAATGGTGTAATGGTGGTACAATAAAGCCATGAACTTTACCACATAGCTGGTGCATACAAGATGCCAAGACTACTATGTAGAATTGAATTGTTGCTCAATAACCTTCAGCTTTTTTAGCATCCTTTGCTCCATCTTCACTCTAGCTGTATCGTCTACCTTTCGAACATCATCTTCTGCTTCTATCTCCTTCTCCAAGTTGTGTACATTAGAAGATGATGTCTTAATGTCTCGAAAGTGATCATCTCCTAACCCACAAATTTGACGTCTGGGCTCGTACCTAAAACAGACATCATAATATTAGTTTCGGCATCAGGATCATCTACAAGTATCTCCTCCAAAGGAGTATATTCGGAAACTGTTGCTCCTTTGCCTTGTTTACAAGATATTCATACTCTTTGACAAGCATCTCATCCTACGAACACGACCCACTTTTAATTGAAAGCAATCAGTATAGTTTTAATCAATTTTTGTTCTTTTTTTGAACCAAATGCTGTCTCTGCTATTGTGAAGTTTTCATGGTAATTTTAGTTAACTTCTTTGAAGAAATCAAAAATTTTCTGAAGTGTGAAAATTTTGTTTAATATGAACCAGTTCTATTTTCTATTGATTGTGAAGTTTTCATGGTAATTTTAGTTAACTTCTTTGAAGAAATCAAAGGTAGAATTATATAAGAAAAAGAAAACTTCTATTATAAAAAGAAAACTTCAAGCCCATTTCAGTAAACATAATGTCACAATTGATCAAGCTCATTTCACAATTGATCAAATTCTTCACAAAGGATCATATTAGAAAAAGAAAACTTCACAATCAATAGAAGTGATCAGTAAAATTGGTTCATATTAAACAAATTCTTCACACTTCGGAAAAATCAAAAGAAACATTGGATCATATTAAAAAGGCTGAATAATTAATTAGATATTAAAACAAAGCTAATAGGAATACCTTGAAGACAGAAGAACACAAAATCTGTAATATATTAAGTCTAAATTTGTTGACATAAAATCGATATTATGGCAATTGAAGCGAATGGGATTGCAACCATGGGATCTACAAGAAATTTTGAGGGTAAGCAAATTGGATTAATTAGGTTTCGCAGCAATCAATCGATGAAGTTAAGCGGGAAAGTGGGAAGAATTTTTTGGTGAAAATTTCTGGAGGCAAATAGAGAAGTAGGATATAGAGTTAATTGTTTCATTGGCCACTGAACTTTATCCATAGTCACGGCTTACCCACTGTACTTTACTATGCTTCCCCGTAGCCATTAAACTTTTATCCATCTTATCGAAATGGACACCGGATGGTTTCCGTCCGTGAACTTGTTTACATGGAAGACGGAATGCTGCTTTGTCAGTTAAAAATGGTAACATCTTAGACACATGGCGAAAAACACCCAAACAAGCCCTTAGCTACAGTGACTGAACACGTTTGAATGAAATGGCCAAAATCCTCATCCATCCTCTTGAAACCGTAGCCCTAGCCCCCAAATCGATTCTAAAAAATTAACTCCTCCACCATCCCATTGACCTGAAATTCAAAAACTCCAATCCCTACATCTAACCCCAAATCGATTTAGAACTGAAAGGGGAATCAATTTTTGAAAAAAACCAGCATCCCCATTTCGCTGTTTCGAACACAGACTTCGAATTGCAAGCGTGCACATGGATGACGAAGAAAATGAAGGTAAATTTTCCACAATGTTATTGTTCTTGTTTCATAAGGTGAAGGTGTGCTATTTTTCATTTGTGATTATCGGATGGTTTGCAAAGAATCGGCCATTGTTTTCAGTGGAGAAATTAGGATTCAGATAGTTACATTGAATATTGGTGTTTGGAGCAGCCATACATTCTTCTGAGCTCAAATGACGCACAAATTTGACTATTTGAGTTAATTCTACCATCCTTTTCCATTTCGTATATAAAAAATGAAGTGTGAAGTTTCATTGCAGAAAGAAAGTCTCCTGTCCTGTTCTCTCCAATTTCCAACTGAAGTCGCATAAACATATTTTTAAAAATCATATTCGCGCTCTGTACTTGGTGTTTATTTATGCATTTGGAGTGATGATGAGTTCTTTTGTTTTAAAGGTTTCAATTCTGATTGCAGCTATTTGATTTTGTGACAGGTTATGTTGAGGATTCGAATTTCGTAGATTCTGATAATGTCTTGCATCTGATGACGACGATGTATTGATGACAGGAATGTGACAAATGGAATTGAAGTGGGGTTGGATGGTTGTGAAAGGGGAGTGGGGGCCGAACCAACCTAGGGTAATGATATTGAAGTAGATGATTTAGAATATCCTTCGTCAGAGGAGCTGTTGTCCCAATGCTCTTCCGACGAAGAGAGTGGTTATCGATTTTCTGAATTTTCTTTCGATTCAGGAATGAAGAATCCACATTTTGAGGTCGGACAATTATTTAGTTCTACAGTTGAGTTTCGAGAGGCAGTAAGGACATATGGTGCGATGAATGGATATAATGTGAAGTTTAAGGTAAATGAGGATAGAAGAGTACAAGAGGATTGCAAACTCGGGTGTATATGGAGAATATGGGCATCTGCATTTGATACTTCCGAGAGACTACATGTGAAATCCTATACAACAGAGCATACATGTAGTCGCGACATATTTAACAAACATTGCAATTATGTTTTTTAACCAAACGGTATATTGAACAATTCAAGGCAGATCCCAAATTGATGACATAACTTATTTTGGCGACGGTAAAAAAAGATTTTCGTACAGATATTAGTTGAAATGTGGCATGGAAGATGAGAAGATATGCCAAAGAGTTGTTGGTAGGAACTATATAAGATCAGTTTAGGCTTTTGAGGTCTTACGCAGCTGAGGTTTTACGAACCAATTTAGGTCTACCATGATTATCGCATTGCAGCAACTTGTGTTCCAGGGGATCTACATTTTTTTCAGCTGTTGTAAAATAGGATTTAGGTACTGTTGTAGGAAGTTAGTTCGAGTTGATGGATGTCACTTACGAGATTGTTTTGGAGGAATATTGTTAACTGCAGTTGGAATTGATGCTAACGATTGTATTATCCGATTGCATATGCTGTTTTTGAAAGAGAGAACACGAACACTTGGAGATGGTTTATGAAGTATCTTGCAGATGACATTGGGATTGACAATGGTAGAGGTTGGACATTGATGACGGACAGACAAAAAATGTTTCCAGAATGTAACAGAGGAGTTGTTTCCTGAGGCCGATCACAGATTTTGTGTACGACATATGTACACAAACTTCTTCAATCACGGGTTTAAGGGTAAAATTCTAAAAAATTACCTATAGCGTGCTGCAAAGTCAACAACTGTTCCTGACTACTGACATTGGATGCAGCAAATTAGACAACTGAACGAAGATGCATACAAATGGTTGATGGAAAGGCCTCCACATGAATGGAGCCGGTCTCATTTCTCATTGGGCCCTTTTAATTTTGGAGACACAAAAGATTAAAGTTTTGGGCCGAGTGACGGCTTTGGTCTCCATTGAGTAGGGATGTTAAATTGGAAAAATTTATGAGGAAATTACAAACAACCAGAGTTTTAAACTTTTCAATTCAAAATTAAAATATACAAGGTTTTTTTTCAAATATCAAAAGATATTTAAATTTTAAAAAAAATAAAATTAAAAAATAGAACCTATTCCAACTCCCAAATAGCAACCCTTAATCTCTCTTTCTCTCTTCTACTTTTCTTTCTCTATATTTTATCTTTTCCTCTCCCTACCCACCGCATCATATTCCGGCCGGCCAATCAACGCATTGCAGCGGCACCACTCGGGAAGCTTTTGAGCACAGTGGTGTCTCGCCAGAAAAGCATCAGTACAGGCTTTCTGGTAGTTTCACGCAAAGATCCCATCGGCCTCCATCGTAGTTCTCACATCTCAGATCGTCGCTACAGTTGGTGGTGGAGTGTGATGCTGGAGGTGGTGATCGTGGTGGCGATGGTGGCAGTATGAGATGTGGTGGTGGTGGTGGAGTGTGATGCTAGAGGTGGTGTAGGGTGCTGGCAGTAGTGTAGGATGCTGGCGGTTTTGGCGTGTTTGGGTGGTAGTTGTGGTGGTTTTGATCGAGTAGAGGCTGTGGTTTTTGTTGTCGGCGTTGGTAGTGGATCTGGCCGTTGCGGTAATTTTTGTTGGATTTAGTGGTGTGGATCTAGTGGTAATAGTGATAGTTTTATAGTTGAAAATGATGGTCGATAGGTGGTGGTGGTGGTGGTTCGGCGCGAAGGTGGTCACAAGTGTTGGTTGTGGCCACAAATTATTTGGTTGATTGTGACCACTAAATTGGTTAATTTGTGACCAATGAAAAAGATAAATTGTGACCAGGAAATAATGTGTGACCTAAAAATTGTTAATTTGACAATGATAATTTGAAAATTTATGAATGTATGATAAGTTATGACTTATAATATTTGTGATTTGTGAATGATAAATAAATTGTGAGGTATAATTTTTTGATTTGTGATCAATGAACAAATTGTGACTTATAAATTTTTTGAATGATGACCGTAAGATAATTTGTTACAACTAAATTTTTTGATTTGTGACCAATAAATAATATGTGACTTATTAATTTGATAGATTTGTGACCGATGAATAAATTATGACGTATAAGTTTTTGATTCGATAAATAAATTGACATATACATTTTTATTTGTGATTTATGAACAATTGTAATCTATAAAATTTTTGAATTGTGATCGTAAAATAATTTGTGACATATAAAAATTGTGATTTGTGATCAATTAATAATATGTGACCAATTATATGGAATTCTGACTTTAATATATTTAATTAATAAAATATATATTTAATTAATTTATAAATAAAATTTAAAAATATTAAGTTCTTAAATTTGAAATGGGTAAAACTAAACCCCTTAATTATGAATTTTCCCAAAATTTATATCTAAGAGTTTAATTATGACAAATTTCAAAACTAAGGCTTAAAAATTCAAAAATCAAATTAAATTTTATTTATGAAATAATTAATTAAAAATATTTATTAATTAAAAATATTAAGGTCACAAATCAATGAAATTTAGTCACAAATTATTTTTTATCACAAATAAAAAAATTTGTAAGTTACAAATTATTTTTCAGTCACAAATCAAAAATCTTATAAGTNATCACAAATAAAAAAATTTGTAAGTTACAAATTATTTTTCAGTCACAAATAAAAAAATTAATAGATCACAAATTATTTTTGGTCACAAATCAAAAATCTTATAAGTCAGTTTATTCATCGGTCATAAAATCAAACCTTTATATCACGATTCATTTATCGGTCACAAATATCAAATTAATTAGTTACAAGTAATTTCTCGATCATAACTTAATAAATTGTGAGTTACGACCACATTTTTTAGGTCACATATTATTTATTGGTCATGACAAACACTCACCGTCCCATCCCATCAACCTACTACCACCGCACGACTACCATGACTACCACCAACATCACCAGACCGTGCAAAACCACCACCACACACCAAACTCCGGCACCAACATAACTACCAGATTGCAGCATCACCAAACACCTGGCACTAGATTGCGAATGTTGTGTGCACCACATGAGACCACCACCAATACCACCACTACCACAAAACCATCTAAAAAACTACCATAAAACCACCTTAAAACCACCATCACCACTAGTGACCACCACCACCTCACCAATGCCACAACTACCACCAACACAGCCAACATTGCCACCACCACCAATACAGCACAACAACATAACACAAATGCACCGCCTCAACCACCACAGTGTACTGCATATCGTAGTAGGATGAAGCCATCAGAAAGGTAGATGAGGCCACCCACAAACGCATTGCCACCACCACCATAGTGCACCACATGTGGAATGAAGTAGTCGGAGAAGTGGAATGAAGCATCAACCGGAGCACTTGTGGAATGAAGCTGCTTCGGGCAGCAGCAACAAGGCATCACTGCGGGCGATGCAACGTTGCGTCGGCTTGGGCAGCAGCAGTGTTTCGGAAGCGAGGCATCACTACAAATGGAGGCGGTGGTTCTGACTCCGGATGATGGGTAGGCGGTATAGCTAGAGAATGAGAAGAGAAAACGAGGGAAAGGAAAATTGAGTTGGGATGGGGATGGGATGAAATTGAGTTGGGATGGGATGAAGGTGGCGTGAATTAATTTAATTTTGTTATATTATTATTAATATTTTAAAAGATGAATTATCATCTCAAGTTTGAACAAAAAACTTTGAAATCTTATTTTTAATTGGGAAGTTAAAAACCATGTGCGGATGTAATTTTCACATGTTAAATTGATTGAGCCAAGTCGAGAAGGCTCGCTTCACCAAATGTGAGCTCGGCTCACCCCACCAACGGCCTTAGTGGAACAAGTTAAGTGGACTCACGTATTTTTTAATTTTTTTACTTAACATCGCATTTTCACTCGCATAAAATGAATCGAAGAGCTCGCGAGCCAACTCGTGCAAGATGGCGAGTGATTCACACAAGAAAATCATTGCTCAACTCACGTCCCCTAGCTCGCCTCACTTAACACCCCTACCATCGAGTAGCTTCACTTTGCGTAATAAGCCAAAATTGTAAACATATATCCTATATTAAAACTCTGAAATATTAAAGGGTTACATATATACCTTATTTGTTTGATGATCTTGATTTTTGTTGGTCATTGTTAGCAAAATCAAAAATACATATTCAAAAATTGAAAAGATGAATTATACTGGAAATTTGAAACACTGCACAGATTACTTACTCCTTGTTACTATCCAAAAAAAATTGTTTCGTCAGTTTCAAATTGTAATGGCTCATCCTAAATGGCCTCGATAATTCAAATTCAAATTGAATTCTCCATCTTCATCAACAGTCGAAAGTAGTAGAGAATTGTTTTGGAATATTCAACAGCAGCCATAAGTTTATCGACAGCAATATTGAAGAATTCAGGCAATTGGAATAGTTTCTTGTTTACTGATTTTCTATCGGACTGAAGTCTCATCCATCATCAACGAGTTAGAGTTGCAAAGTTCCATTTTTTTCATTTCAGCAACTATAATATTTATTGCCATTGAAAAGAAGTTTCCATTCTCATCAACAACTGAAAATTGCAGTGTTATATTTTAAAATCGAAGATTTAATACGTGTATTGAAGTGTCCAACTTCCACGACTCAAAAGAATTCTCCATTATCAACTAGGGAATTTTCACTCTAGCCTAGTCAAAGGCATGATTTGCCTAACTTACAATGCATAAGCGATAGGGTAAATATATGGCCACTAGAAATTTTATTGTTGCACCACTTTTTTAAATAATTTTCTTATTTACTAAAATAACTATAAATGAAAGGATATAATCAACCATACAACCTTCTCTGCTATTACTATGCACACCACACTCCCACCACCGGTAATCTTCTATTCATTCCCTCTTGGTGTTCTTCCGGGAGCCATTGTTTATAGGGATGTTTCTAAGCACACCGCCTTTAGTCAAGTACCTTCTATAACTCTTGCAGAAGTGGCGCGGCTGAGAAAGGTTGTAGTTACTGTAATAGCAGAATTTGGTGTTGGTAGAATTACACCTGGGAGCACTTCAGTTGTTCTTGCTCTGGGAATCGTGGCTGTGTGTTTATGTATGTATATATCATTGGGTTTTGCATTTTATGTAAAATGATTAATTCTTTTTACTTATAATTTGATTATTGAGTGATTTTGATTTGTGGATTTTATATAAAATATATAGAATCGTGGGCTTTGAGATGTAATTTTGAGAAGAAGAAATTGGATTCCCAGATGGAAGATAGAGATATGAGACAAAACAAGAGAAAAATGATAGGAGATTGAAGACTATTCAGCTACAAATACCATTGAATCATTGAGTTTCTGGTGGGTTTTTCTTTTCGATTGATGAAAAAAATTGGAATTAGAGAGACACATGTAGAGGGAGAAGGAAGAGATGCGATTTTCTCGAAGTGATTGATTGTTACAAAATTAACTGCAAAATACAGTGTTTGCACTGTTGGGAAAAGGAACAAACTGAAATGAACAATAACGAATCATATACTGAACAAGAACAAACTGAAAATAAACAGTAAATGAAAACTATAGAAATGTATGAACCACTGTAAAGAGAATGGATTTGCAAACCGAGGGAAAGTCATCGAAAGGAATGAGACTTAAGTCCTTGAACGAATGAATTAATACAAAGAAGATCCAATCTAATTGACTAGAGATTCAAAGATCTATTTTCAAAGGGAGAATCTAATTGTAAAGACTTAATTGAAACACTACGAGGGATGTTATCTTTCGTTAATTCCTATAATTCAACAATGATGCCAGTAAGGACGAAAGATAAGTAATATTCTTTTAATGATTCTTATGTGTCGAAAATTGAGCAGAGTATTCGAGTTACTTAAAGTAAGAGAGAAGTGTGGTTGCTTCTAAAGATATTGTGTATGGCTCAATTTTCAGAAACTCTCTCAAAACTAGGTGCATATTCATAGCCATAAACGAACATAATAATAAGAACTGAATTGTATTAGGAAGAAGCCTATATTTCATCATTTACATAAAATGAATATCAATTCAAAGATATCATGTCCACTAGGTTTTAAAGTAAATATATTTTCATATGGGAAGGTTCAAAGGGTAATACTTACCTATTCTATGTAGATTTTAACCGTTGAATTATATTATCAAGTCTTTATATCTCTATCAATTTTCATTCCTGTGGAGAATAACAAACTTAAAACAGATTCGCCCTTTCACTATATATGCTTGAGGTTTTGTTTGAAATTTTGTCTCCAAGGATTAGGGATGGGCGTGAGTTGGGTTGGGTCGATTTTTCCCCCAACCCAATTAAGTGTCGGTTGGGTTGGGTTGGTCGGTTCGGGACAACTTATCACACAAAAATGAAAATCATCCAATTTTTGGATTTAAAGTAACATTAATATAGTTATCCATGTCAATAAATTTGAAAATTAAAATAGTACAATCCACCAAATATTCATTAAAATAATTAAACAAAAACGATTACACATTTCATTAAAACGAATCACAGTAGCACATTAACATCCTAGAAACGTTTTAACTAAATACACATTATAGATATACATGGAACCTTTTTAACTCTTGTGCCCTTCATCATCTTCATTCAATTTTGAATTTATCACATGCAATATTCGTGTCCGTGTTTGTGTCCATCATAGCACAAGCAATATTCATGTCTTAGCCTTTGTTTATCACTATGAAAGAACAAGAATCAAATTTCAATACAAACAAATAGGCATCATTAACACAAGTAAACAAAAGCATGATGAAACACATATGAATAAAAGGCAATCCTGAAAAAAGAAAATGGAAAGAAAATAAAATTTCTGCCATAATCTACTATATTACTTCCTACAAATTTTCATTTCATCTATCTCAATTTAAATCACTAAATTTTCACAGAAATACAAACCATTGCATCAAAGCAAAATACGAAGCATACACGGAAGAACTCACAGAAATATACCTTGTTAGTACATAAAATTCTAAATTCCATTACCAATAATCATTATTTGGTCCAAATTTTGATAAAATAATAATTATTAATAAAACAAGCCGAAAATAAGTAAATTGCAAACTTACCTCGGAGAACTCAAGAGTATGAAGAAAGTGGAAACCAGTAAAGAGAGAAAAAATGGCAAAATATGAAGAAAGAAGAGAGGAAAGAGAGAAGTCGGCTGTTGGCTGTGCATTTGAGGGAAAACAAGTACAGGTTTAGGGTTTTATTTTGACAAAAAATCGGTACTTTTATATATATTTTTTAAATTGGCTGGGGATGGGTGGTTTTTGTCGGGTTTGATGGGTTAACCCATAACCCGACCAGCTTAGAATTGCCAAAAATTGAACCCAATAAAAAATGGAGAAAATTGACCTAACTCGGTCGGGTCGGTTCAGTTCAGCCGAGTTCGACTGGTTTTTGCCCACCCCTATCCAGGATATAATGGAAAATCAGTAGAGTCTGATCACTTTAGTTTCTACTCCGGTGAAATGAATTTGTATCATAATAGTACCACCAAGACTTAGATGAAAATGAAAAATTTTGGACAAAAATGAACTGGAAATTATGCAGAAAGAGTGTGGAATTTATTTGGCGTGAAATAATGGAAAAATGAGCTCAGTTATAGACTTGACCTATGAATGGTGAGTTAAATCCATTCATAAACATGCCATCAACTCAATGATATAATGACAATAACCATTGGAGTTTCAATAGTTTTAGAAGTTAAAAGGTCAATTGGATAAAGAAAAAAATAGGAAATACAAACAAAATGTGGACACTTTTAAGGGGCCAATTTTTGGTCATTTCGATCCGATATTCATATACTCAGGTTATGTTCACATACAAGTTCAAGACTCGATGTACAATTCGGTCAGTGATTTACACCCCCTGCGCGCGCACATGAAGAGAGCCTCCATGCTACACATGATTATATCCTTCGAAAGTGTAGCCATATATAAAGTAGTCCTTACATTCATAAACTTCCTATGTAAGACAAACTTAAATTTAGTTTTCCTTCCAATACAAACCCACTTCCAATGACCCAACTTCAACTCTAATTTCTCATTCACCTATT
>CAIGRM010208286.1:0-14943 GCA_903798335.1 Fraxinus albicans | reverse complement strand
TCAAAAACAATCTTTCAAATCAATAGACATAATGCCTGTCAACTCACACATTATCAAACTTATTGTCAAATTCATTATACAAGTAGCATAGTTCTTTTAATTTCCCAGATAGAAACTTTGGGATTCGAGAGCAGATTAAAGACTTCATTATGCCAAGAACAAATATGAATCTTCAAGAAGACAACCTTCCATACATGCAAGAAAATTGGATGAATAAAACGCATAAGCTGTTGGCTGGACTTCAAGATGTGTAGCTGAATTCGAACTTAACACGGGGCCTGGAAAATTTCGAACAAGGAGCATAGAAATCTGCCAACTGAACTTGGAACGAGCTGCCAAAACACTTAACAGGCCTAACTCTTTAGAACTGTTGAAACAGCCTCAAGTTTTGAGGCTTAAAATCGCGCATCACCAAAAGAGAAGCACCATGAAACTGGGCAAAAATTTGCATAGAACTGCTTGAACAATGCAAATGACCTGCGGCTGTTTACAAATCTTCCAAGAAGAGAAGGAAAACTTGGAAACTTTCAAGGACATTGCAGAACCAAACTTGGCGATTTTCAAACTTTCAAGAAACTTGAAATTCTTCTAAGATAACACTTCGAATCTTTTATTATCATACCTAACTGTTCTTGCCGAAATTTGAATAGCCAAGAGACTTGAAATTTTTTGAATCTGGACAGATTAAACTAAAAATCTGTGCCGCTGGATTCGACATTACCACTTTATTGAGGTAAAATCAAACTCAAGTTCAATGAGCTCACAAACGCAAGGAGCAACTTTAGTGAGTGTTTCTTTCACTATAATTGAGAGCTTCTCTCTCTCTAACCCCTACATCTTGACTGAGAGTTTATATTTCATACGTGTATGAATTATGATTGCCCGTGTTGGTTATGGAAAATGTTAAAAGTATCTATCATAATTTCATAAAAAAATTGCACTGTTAATTTAGTCATCTTTGGCTATCATTCTAATTTTTTTTTCAATTTTTTTAATCACATTTTTTAATAAAATAATTTTGCACTTGAACTCATAACTTTTCTATACTTTTTAACTACAAATACTTTAAAAATATCACTTATCATAAATTTTGTTCTAGAAAAATCATTACCAAACATGGGTTTAATGATTTTTTTCTCTGATACTCTGATTTATTTACGTTATAGAAATCCAAATTTTGTACATACCTTGTCATTAATAACATTCTATATGGGTTGAAATTAGCATTTTTTAAACAAGTGTGAAAAGAGTATGTAGACGATACCAATACGGGTCAACTAAGACAAAAAATAATATTCCTCAAGCTTTTGACAAAAAATATATGCTTTGAAGCTATTTGCGATGTTGAAATTAGCGTATTTCAAACAAATGGGAAAAGAATATGTAGAATATACTAATTCGAGTTAACTAAGACTATATCATATGCCTTGAAGCTATATGCGATACTGAAAACTTTTTTCTTAGAAATTCTCTTCTGAACTTAAAGAATAAAGAATAGAATTGTTTTTCTTTTTTTCTTTTTTTGTCGAAAAGATAAGGAGGATAAAATATATAGTTTTCGAATATAAAAGATTTTGTCGACTGCATGCATTGCCGGTTCTTCTTCTTTTTTTTTTTTGAAAGTAACCCTCACTTATTAACTTAATTGTAAGCTTTGAACCTCATACTACAAAAATATTAAGTGTTTATAGTTTAGAATAAGGCTAAATATATCTAAAAACAAATTATTACTTTTGACCCAACTTTTTCATAGGTTTTTTATACGTTAAATGGCAGTAAAATTAAGAACTTGTTTGAAATAACCTAATAAGTTGCTAAAAAAGTTAAAGTTAATAATTAATTTTAATATAACACGTCTCGTGGAACCACAATTTTGATCGATTTTTCTACATCATATTTCAGCAACTTTTATTTAAATATGCTAAATTTTTTATCAAAAGTTTTGTCAAACAACCTATGAGATCCATTGCTTACCTCAATTTGTTGACATTTGTGGGACAAAATAGCATGGAAGTCCAGGATTTTTGGAGCTTACCTAAAAAATGAAGACCATGAAGATAGCATTGATTGAGGCTGTCTTGTCTTGAGACTTGAGAGGTTTGAAAATCTTTTACTAATATTTTGGTAGTTAACAATCATATTTTCAATTATTATTTCTTTAAAGATGGATTCATTGACTTTTGAAGCAAATTGTTATGGAAATAGGGAAATGAGCACATAAGTCATGCTAATTGGTGTGTTATGTAGGGAAAATAAGAGACTTGTGGGTTTGGTTTGATGTCATATTGCTTGATCATCTGATTCTTTTATTTTTGCTGTTTGTTCTTTATTGGGTTGCCCATTATTTGAGCTAAAGAAGATTTGGGTGACCAGCCAAGTGCTATGGTTGCTTGATGAAATTGTAAAACTAGTGTACAAATCTTGAACAACTTCTCAAATGTTTTTTTGGAATCGAAGACTTTTACGTACATGTTAAGTTTGGACTTCAATATTTTGTCACCGTTTGTTTTGATAAGAAATCAATTCTTTTAGTAAATTTTGATAAAAAATGACGAAATGCGTAATTGAAAAGTCGATAAAAATTGTGGAAATGAATTCGATAAAAATTGTGGAAATGCACATATTAGAATTTGAATAACAAAATGAATTCGACAAAATCAATATGAAGTTGGGTGTCCATCGTAAATCAAAAGGTGTAACATTTGATATAGCAAGAAGGAGGGTGTAGGGACCCATGCAATGCATCAAATCACCCTATGGTAGAGACGAGACATCCTTTGCCACTTCCCTTTCACAATCGAACAGTCATTCTCTATTATAGATTTGTCGGTTGTCATTCTTTATTTTATTTTTTTCCAATTCAGTTTTTTTTTTTTTTTGAAGAAATTAACTTTAAAACACTTATTTAAGAAAAGGGACAGAAATTCATTCGAAAAAAGAAGATTCAATTATATTAAGTCTACATTTGGCTCACATTAAAGCTATTTATCACATTTCAAGTGAGTTACAAATATTATTCACTTCTCAATCACTTATTTCTATTAATTTATTATTTAAATTGGTTATAAACGCTTTCCAAGTTCTAGCTCAAACATTTTTTTATTCCAAAATAATTTAATTTACAAATATTGAAAATAAGAAAATATGAATTCGCAAAAGGATCTTATTTAATTTATTTCCTCCAAGGGTAGTTAAATGTAAAGCAATTCTTAAATAGCCTCCTTTAAATTCATTCTCCCTTCTAGACTTCTAGTCTACGTTAAAGCCCCTAATTGAAAAGTTGTATGTTCCATGAATATATGGTTAAAATTAATTATTGATTTCGAATTAAATTTTAATTCCAAACTTCAGCTAATTATATCATGTTCAATGATGAACAAGTTAATAAGAAATATTTACACAATTCTCACACCTTGAATTTTGCAGGAGAGGGTGTGAAATTGACATTCTTTAAAAATCAAAAGAGCAAAAGCATACAAATAAAGTGAAAACTATGTTTCCAAATTCCAAACATAAAATAGCATCAGTATAGCACAATCTCACTTGGGGCCCTAATTTTCTTTCAAGATTCTTTATTGTGAATCACATGAATGGCCCCACATATATAGCTATATAACTAAAGGAGTAAACTGTGGTTTGCCTAGAAAATGCCCATATCCCTAATTCATTGATTTATTGGTTTAGTCTAGTACATATCTTGATCTTCCAACTGGCAACCATGAAAACATAACAAAAGATGAGAGATGCTACTTGTACAAAGTTATGTTACAAAATTGGTTTACAAAATACGTGTTGGCAACATCTTGATCAATGATTTAAAAAACAGTTTTAATGATCTAGATCTTGCCACATCATTTTGTCAACACACTTTTTTAAACTACACAAGTATGGCAAAAGATTTATTACTTGTTGGTTTGCTAGCAGCCATAAATAGTTCCATACAGTGTCAAATAGTAATTAGAAGTCGATTTGGAGCTCGTAATGTTATCTAATCTTCATATCGTCTAGCCACCAAAAAGTACTATACGTGTGTCAAAATAGTTACTAGAAATTGATCTAGAGGTCGTCCCTTCCGTGGAAAAAAATGTTGATGATGCCATAAATATATAGTTTCATATGCATTTTAAAATAGTTATTATAAATCGATCTTATTGTTGCATCACTTTTTTTTTTTTCCCTATTGTGCAATGGGGAAAAAAAAGAAGAAAAAGAAAAAAAAAAGGGAAATTGGTATGCAAAATGATGTATATACTTCAGAGCTTATTTTATGTTTTATTGACTTTTTCCAAAGAACCCTATTTTCACCAAGGAAAAGAAATTTTGTCATTCACCTCATCAAGAAAAAAGAAAAGAAAAGAAAAGTGATAGTAGACCCCCATCAATAAATAAACCTTATTGGATAAATGAATAATGTTATGTAACACTAGTAAAAGTGATAGTAGACATCACATCTGTCAATTAGTTCATCGTCTCCTAAATTACTCATACTAAGTCTATGTTAAGTAGAAATTAAAATTAGATTTTCAGTAGATTTTGATAGAAGTCGATGAAATGTGCGGTTAAAATTAATTATTAATTTTAATTTAAATTAAAATTTGGTACATTCACCACCGGTAGTTAAATACAATTTGAAATAATGATTATTGCTACATTTGAAAATTCCAATAAAAATCAACAATAAAAAGTGGGATAAACCATCTATCACTTTTTCATATGCTGATTCTCTCGACAATCAGACGTGTGCCGAATTTCAAAACTCCACTTTTTTTCTGAAGCTTCTCCCTTCTTTCTCTGCCTTTGCCTTTACCTGTCCCCTCCGCTTTCTGGTTAATGGATTTTAATTTCATAAAATCTTTTGGTGGGTGTTTCATTTTTCCAAATTGCATGGCAAAATCCAAATCTTCAAGCTCTGAAGCCTCTACAAAATCATATATGTTTCTTCTTCTTCTTGGATTTCTCTTCATCTCCCTTGTTCTTGTGCACTCTTCCGATCCTGGTAAACCATCCATGAAGACGGCCGTTTCCTCCACAAGGCGTCTCGTCCAGGATGCTCCGAAAGCATCTGCTACAAATTCAATGGATGTTCACGTTCATCCTAAAAAGAGGCAAAATTCACATACTTGGCGAGAATTTGGAGCTGGTGCTCATGAAGTTCCAAGTGGCCCAAACCCTATTTCAAATAAGTAAATTATGTTGGTTCAGAAGCATGAATTGTCGGTGTTGCAAGTCAGTTGTGAAGAAGATGCAGAAGTTGTAGCTGCCTGTTATTATTAGTACCAGTCTCCATTAATACTAGTTACTTGTATTTTTCGTGAAAAGTTTGTTGGCTTTTATTGTCTTCTTCATCATTCTTAGCATCACCATTTTATATATATACACAACTGTATATATATATATACTGTGGGAGGTTTACAAATTACATACTATCTGGTTTAGATTTCTTGTGTAGAGGACCCAAAATGTTGTGTAAGAATCTGAGGCACTGTACAACGGTGTCAGTGCATCAGATCAGATTTGGTGGGGAAGAAGCCTTTGTTTTGGTTAACAATAGTTTGAATAGGTTTGGACTTTGCTTTTGTTTTCTCAGACACAGTATCATCGGTCATATAGGGAAGAAGTTGATACCAAATTTGAATAGGTTGTTTACTTGACAAATAATTAGGTTATTAAAAATGGCACATAGTTAAAGAAGGAAAAAAAGTTCAAAATATTGGAGCTGTTAGCACCATGAGGGTGACAGAAGACGTTCTCGTACGGTTCATAAAAAAGATATGATAAACCATTTGATTGTTGGGAACTTTGACTTTTTTATATTCGAAATATGACTCTCTGGGAGCATTACGATATTCAATTCAATGTTTCCTTATGACGTCTCTATTGCTCTTGTTCTTATTGTGCACTTTGTGAGCGCGTTTGAATCTGCGTTTAAGTAATCGTTCAGTTGTTTCCCTAACCTAACTAGAGAATGAACAAGAGGGAACTACAGTTACTACACAATTGCCACCACTCAATTGACAACCCAAGAAGGACCTTCGACTAAAAGGTGACATATGCCACCACTCAATTTATCAAGGTCGACCACCGCCATCCATTCTTGAGCTCGGCCATCAAGAAAGGGGGAGGGTTGAACCCTGAAAAGGCCCATACTTGACCCTCTCTCGTCAATCATGAATCGTAACTACTATTTATATTCTCTCCATATTTTTCGAAATGGAAAAATATATGCAAATCTTTAGAAGTCATGGGTATTAAATCAAAACTTTTACGAGGTGTCTAAAAACTCAATAATTAAACTTCTATAAAAGCCTTTACGTAATAACTTTTAAGTAAAAAGTATATATACAAAATCTCATTAAAAGTCTCTCATTTACCCCTCAAATTTTGAAACACTTACACACACACCCACACAAAAGGATAATATGTAATATTTCTCTTTTATTCTACGAATCCTCAAATAATGATAAAACATCTTAAGACTTTTCTCTCTTCAACATATTATTGTTCTCACTTGCTTCTCTCTTCTATTTCATAATTTTCTCCTTTTTTCTTTTGAAGGAAATACCAATTTGTAAATAAAATCCTTATAAGATTGTTCTCTTTTCTTTTTCACCGTTTCTTCCTTTTTTGAAAATAAACAAAAAATAATAAAAAAATTTTAATAAAAAAATTTAAAGAATATCTTTATTGACATAAGAAGTATAATTTTAATATTGTGTGTTCAAGATCATTAGGTCAAGCAAATAGCGATTAAGAATATAATTACGTTGTAATGTATAAATTAATAATTCAATAAAACAAGGAGGTGTAATAAGTGAAATCTAATGACAAGTTTTTTTTTAGAGTAAAAAATTAGTGTGTCGCAGTAAATGTGAATCATTGAAAAACTGTAAAAGAAAACGTAAAAACTCAAATTAAATAAGGCAAAATTGCAGCATTGGTCCATAACCTTTCACTTTTTGCAGACTTTACCACAACCTTTAATTTGTGCCAATGAGAGTCCCTAAACCTTTGATAAATTAGCAGTAGATGTCCAAATGGATAGATTAAATTGAAAGGGTAAAAGGGTAACTTCCCAAACAAAAAATCAGAGCCACCACTGCCAACAGCCACGGCCGCTACACCTTTCCCGCTGCAATTATCCCGATTTGGGACTGCTACCACAACCACCACACCTTTCACCGCACTAATAACAGGTCCCAACAAGGTAGTTTTTTTCATTTTTGCAGCACTTCCTACCTCTACTCAAAGCCCAACAGGTACCCCATTTTTTGCCAGAGTTTCAAGATTTTCAAAACAGTTGTAGTAGTTCTCACTTCTAAAAAAAAAAACGAAGCTATGTATAAATTCAAGAGAGAGGGCAGATTAGCCACCATTTCAGAATTCAACCATTTTATTATGGCTTTGGTCACAGCAACGAGTTTAACTTAGCATCGAAATTAAAGTCCAAATTATCATCTGTCGGTTTAGCCCATGATAATTGCACATACTTAATTTTGGCAACTAGTTACTGCAAGAAGAATTGGTTCCAACCCAATGTTGCTAGTTGCTACATTCACTACATTGAACAATTCATTCTGTAAAAATGGAAGATCGCAGGATGCCTATGAGGTGTTTGATATAATGATTAAAATTGGGTGATTAAAATGGTTGATAATCGAGCTTTTGGTATGATAGGTTGCAATTTGTTTTGTTTTGGGATGGGAGTGGATGTGGGGATTGGTGGGGAAGGCGGAGGCGGAGAGTGGCAGCGGCGGTTTGTGGCTATGGAAGAGCAATTGGTTTTGTTTTGGGATGGAGGAGGATGTGTAAATTGGTGGGGAAGGATGTGGCGGGGGAGAGTGGCTGCGTCGGGTTGTGGCTGTGGAAGAAGGAGGAGACGGTGGTTGGGTTCTGATTCAGTTTTAGTGGGGTGGGGGAGATGAACAAATCCTTCTATTATATATATTTTTCATTGTTTTATGTGAAAAAATAATGAATTTACTATGTTGTCCATTTTAGATTTGATCAAAATCAATTTTATTGATCAACTAATGGTCAAAACCATCAATTTGGACCTCTACTACTAATTTATCAAAAGTTGGGGATCTTTCTTGGTACAAATTGAAGGTTAAAGTAAAATATGCAAAAAAATGTAAAATGTTAGAGACCGCTGCTGCAATTTTCTCATTAAATAAGTGGTTTCTTGTGTATAAATGTAACTATTTACTTGTGTTGACAACCGGTTTAACCTTGATTCGACATTTTAAGCCTTGACCTTCTGTATTTTTTGAAATGATTTGGAGATCGGCTTTCAAAATAAAATTATGCTTCTTCTACATTTCTTGTTGACATCAAGGTTGACACCCCCCTATTTGTGGAAAATCTGGTCATTGATTGAAAAAAGTGTTATTAAAATTAATATAAAAAAATCCGACAACTCATGTGATGTCAAACATGATGTGAAACTTGTAGCATGATTATTCAAAATAATACAAGCAGTGTGTTGGTCTTACTACTGTTCTGTCTATGAAGTAGATGAAATTGTACATCTACTTCAAAATAATGACTGCCACTCATCTTATTGAGCCAGAGGTTAGAGACATTTGTTGAACTTCAAACGAATTCAGAGTTACAAACAGTGGTATCCACCGATTCTCTCCTCGACAATCTGATGCAGCGACTAAACTGTAATTATAGTTTTATGGTTCTTTTGAAGGATAAAATCTCGCGATCTTGGATTCATGGATCCTCCAGGGAAAAATAACAAGAAGGATGAGGAAGATGATAGTGTCTTGAAAAATATTGAAGCTTTGATTCACTCATTTTACACGGCCTTCACAAAGATAAGGTTCTTTGGAATGGTGAATGCTTACGACGTAATTTTTGCAACCAAGAAACCTACGTCCTGGATTTGTAACTGTCCAAGATGTTCTAACGATAACTTTTCTCCGGGAAATCCATTCACAGGTAAAGGATTATGGTGATCGGGATTGAAATTGGTGACCAAAATAATACTAGACTATCAGTTTAGTGACTAATGGTGTTTTTAACCATCTAGTTCATGCCTTCATTGTATATGACAGAAGAAACTGATGATTTATGGTTAAAAACTCCAATTTCATTGCCTTTGTCAGTAGTTCTCTAGAAGTTAAAAAGCTGAGTAGGAACTATACAATTTGTCAAGGGATAAATCCCATATCAAATAATGACGAACATGTAAGGTTTTTGACCACTTCTCTTAATAAGGTTAATATTTTAAGATGAAATATCAAGTTTTAATATGGTATTATAGCCTACTAAGCTCAAATGAGCAATTTGATTCGATCAAGATTTAAAAAAATGAGTACACGGAATTTCAAAATTGGTTTTTTCAAACAACCCACCAAACCATTTTGTGGAGGTATGTTAAGGGACACCCACATCGAATAAAGATGAAAATATTGAACACAACTTGAAAAATTTATTGTTTGCACAAGACAGAGATACAGATACATGCAATTATTCGAGTCGATACATTATAACCAAATCCTTGAATCAACATCATTTACTTCAACGAACAAACATAGGACATGTACTACATTTCAACTGAGAAAAAAGTATTTGAATCCGAAAATCAAATGATACATGATCATATGCATTTTCGAGACACTTGAACTTTTGAACGCTACCATGCTTACTGAATATTTGAACTGAACAGAGATGGAGGAGCTAACAACTTGAATAATACATTCATGATTCAACATTTGTACTCCATCTCCAGTCTGGCTTCAGCTACCAATGCGCTTCGGCTTGATTGTCCCTAACAGTACATAAATGTACAACCAATGGAAACAGTATGAGAAACCAGAAACTAGTTTTATAGATGTATTGGTTGAGATAGATAAAAATGTTAGGCCTTCCATATATGTGCCATTAACTTATAGGTACATATATTGAGGTTTAATTGTTTGTTATTCTGTTGTGCCTACACATACAATTTCTCTACAGTTTTGACTTCTTGAAGAACACCAGATCCCAAAGGGTTTGAAGGCGAAATCAAGAAGATCAACAACTATCAGATTGTTATCTTGTGTAGATGCTACAATCATTCAGAAAAATAGTCATTGATGAAAGACATAAAAGAGTCACTGTATTACAAATGGATTGACTTTGATTCATTAAAACTTGGAAGGGTAACAGAAGTTTCAGCAAAAAATGAGTTGAAACAAAAAAGGTGATATAAAAAAGATGAAGGCTGAAGATATAACATATATAGGAAAATTTTTGACAAACAAATGGCAATGAATTCAAGTTTGGAGTCCAAATATTATACCTGATTAACATTCTAGTTAAAATAGATAAGACTTGAAAACAATGTAAACTTATGAAAGCTAGTAAAGTTATGTTTATCCTATTAGTTATCAGTTATCACAAAGATAAACAAGATGCTTCAATAGAATTATCAATTGAATTCCATCAACTTCTGCTTAGCAAAAAAAGTGGTTCTGATATATAGTATTGGAATAACAAGCATTGAATTCATAATTTGCATAGCTTGCAAAAGTGAGTTACTATTGCAGACAAAATAAAGTAGTTTAGATTGCCAAACCGGTTAATAAAATAATCTCGACCTGGATTTAAGTTGAATACGAAATAAGCATGCAAAAAGCTCAAGAGGAAGCCAAGTAGTTTAGATTGCTTATGTGGGACTCGAACCTTTGATGNTGGCTGATTCTGCGGCAGAAGGGTTGCACATCTCCATCTCAATTTCCTGTAGAGTAAGAACATCCTTTAAACTGGAAGGTAGCTCCCCAAGTTGCTTGCACCTTAGCAACACTAGTCGCTCAAGACACGGAAAATGATCAGTTGAGGCATTCCATTCTGCGATATCTAGATTGTCTAATTTCAAATATTTCAGGTTAAGGAACTCCCCATTTTTCATGTCCCAAATTTTTCCCTCGAAGGATTTAAATAATAATTTAAGCTATAAAGGACAGAATTCTCATATTTGATAATCAAACGTAACTTCTTTTTTCTGTATAAACTATTTTTGGAGAATACGTGGAATTAGTTTGAATTTATTACTTACTTATATAAGTGATTCCCTTATGTTTTTTAATGATTAATATCTATTCCCTAGGCATAAGCTACTAAAATAATGAGAAACCAACATATTTGAAGGAGTTAACTTGCTCATAAACATGAGATTTGGTATGAATTTCCCTCTCTATTGCTGCAATTTCTTATTTCTGTATTCAACACAAATAAGAAAATAATAAATGTAGCCCTTGTTTGATTCTCATATCTTAAAACTCATTTTTCTTCAAATTTATTTTTAACAACATATTTCATATATCCACAACTTTTATAAACGTTATAACCATATATTTCATCAACTTTTATCAAAAATACTAAAATATGATTTTTAGCAAAATCAAACAAGGGCAAATATTTGAGACTAAAGTGAAGGATCATTCCTTTGAATATTTGAAATCAAAGGCTTATCATGTCATAAGAAATGTGTCGGACTACGAGCCTAATTTAAGGCAAACGTATCTCCATGATTGCAGATTGACTTATATTGTCTACTACATAAATAATTTAGTGCATGTATGAGAAATACTATATATATTTTTATAATGTAATTGTCAAAGTCAAGAATTAATTTTTTAATTACACATTTCGTAAGATCTACAACTATTAATTACTTATTCTCCCATCATTTCTACTCATTTCTATCAAATTATAATTTTATCAACTTATTATTTTTTTAGTATGTTGGGTGTACGATATAAGGTTCTTATGAGCACGCACTAACATGCTCTTTGTATACAATAATTGGTTCTTTTTATAAATTTAAAAAAAAAAAAAATCAATGCAATCACTTGATTGCATGGAAGATCCCCCACATTATGTCAGTTTTCGAAAGGAGTAGTACTACAACTTTCAAATGTAGCCAATAATAATTGCAATACAGATCCCCCCACATTTTACCAATTTCCGAAGTGTATTTGCTTTGCAAGCGTTATTCAAAAAAAAAAAAAATGTTAAATAAAGAAAATATTACGTTATTGACACTGTTAGTCCTCAGCCTATCAATTTTATAGTAAATTACTTCCCAAAAAAGAAATCACATATTGAATTTCAATTTTATATTGAGATTTGTCCAATTCAAAATTTTGATTGAGCGAGTTAATTTATGATCAATGAAAATTAATTTAATATAAAAGATATTATGTATTTTTTTTAGATTAATTGATATAGACATAATGATAATGTAAACACAAAATGCCGAAAAAGCGATGAACAATGTTTGGGGTACCATTTGTCTTTCTGTTTAGGCATATTTTCATAGAATTCAAGAAAGCAAGAAGTTGTTGCACAATCCACCGTCGAGGCATAATATATAGCAGCGGCAGCAAATCAAGCTATTTAGCTCAAAAATATTTTATGTGATTTGGGATTTTATCCAGAAAAGGCTACAGAGATTTATTGTGACAACAAGTCTGCTATAACTATGTCAAAGAATTCTGTTCATCTTAGGAAAGCTAAGCATATAAAGATCAAGTTTCATGCAGTGGGGGAGGCCAAGAAAATGAAGAAATTAGTCTTCAATATTGCAATTCAGAGTGTTAGATTGCAAATATCTTCACAAAAGCTCTTCCTAAAGTCAGGTTTGAACATCTAAGATCAATGCTTGGAGTCTCCAGCAAAATGCTCAAGGAGGAGTGTTGATGCAATGACCTTTTGCTGTAAAGTACAGTAACTTTACTAATGGATTGATATTTTGTAATGTATGGTTTTAACTTAATTTAAACAAAAGTTGTCTATACTTTTTTGAAAAATATATGGTGTAAAAAACGTGAAGTCTTATGTAGTAGGTAGAGTGGTTGAAAAATTGAAAAAATGGTGTATGTATGTATTAAGAAAAACGTTTGAATGAAATATAGAGTACTCTACACATTTTGTATTGTATGGAAGAATAACTCTTCTCCATTCAAAATACTTACAATATACATGCTTAAATGTGAGGAATTTATGTTCAGATATATCAACTTTATAGAATTAAAATGCTTACCATATGGATTCAAAAGCCTTACCCAAAAATTTGGTTCACAGTTGGCAAGCTAGACCTTGGCTCAAGTCATACACATTCGAAGTGACCTTGTGTCCCTCCTGCTATAACAAAAGATTTGTAAACTGGCATACAGCCTATATATGAAAATCACTTAGAAGTAAAATGCAGTATATGCAAATGATGCACACTTCCACTAAATAACTTATTCAATGAATAAAGCATAATTTAAATAGCAAATATGTACATGGACTGGAAACAGACCTCCACCATCTCCAACAGTCCAGTGGAAAAGTGCTATCCAACAGAAAGGATGAGCTGCAAACACAATCAACAAGAAGCTGCTTCTTGACAATAATTATACAAATTACAACTCAGTTCCCAATTATTTGGGGGATAGGAAATCATAAGACACTAAGAATTTAATAACCAATCACATAAGATGGAGCACATGATATAACCCACATAGACGTATTTCACAAGTTACAAAAGCGTTTTAATCTATAAAATATTTCAAGATTAATCCCACATTTCAAAAAAATATTGGCAATTGCAAGCTCTTATATGGTAAATTTTTCTTTCAGATTTTGAGTCCGTCAAACTTCAATTTTAACCACACATTTTTTAACTATACATTTCTTTAAACCCACAACTTTTATCCACTTTTTATTTGGGACCAATCGACATATAATCTTAAAAAGCTTTGCCAAACATGGGCCAAATAATAATAATAATAATAATAATAATAATAATAATAATAATAATAACTAATGCATAATTTTTTCATGAATGCTAACATGTCTTTGTTTGATTTATAGTAAAATCAAATTTTTTGAAAATTTTGATAAAACTTTGATGGAATGTAGCATGAACAAATTGTAAATCCTATGAAATGTGTAGCTAAAATTAATTATTGACTTTGACTTAAGTCCTTGTTTGAACCCCATTTTTCAAAAATTCATTTTTCTCGAAACTCATTTTCAACCCCATATTTTTCAATAAAATGATTTTACACGTAAATCCAAACATTTCTCTACTTTTTGACCACACATTCTCCAAATGAATCACTATTACAAAATCTATTTTTCCAAAAAATGGGCTCAAACAAAGGCTAAATTTTAATTTTATTTTTTAGCTATACCAAACATGGCCATATAGCACCAAGGCAAATTTGAATCTTGAATGGAAGATACTTGAGCAATTTTGCACATAATGTCTTATAAGCTATGAATTTTAAACCTTCTAAGAACATTATCATATCCCAAAACCAATAACCATATGAAATATTAGTTCTATGCGGAGAAATTCCTATATATGATATATACTCATTTAGAAAAAAACTATATCTTACATATATATAAAACCGGAAATGTCATCTACATGCAAAAGTTAAGATTTTTTTAGCAATATGTTCATTCTAAGTCGAGAAAAATGAAGTAAATAACATAACTAACGTAGAAGTTTATTCCATGCTCAAGTTAAAGTAAATCCTAATTTGGTAGCTTCACACCGCAAATTAAAATTTTAGCTACTTACAACGCATACATCCAATATATCTAGTTCATTGAAAAAGAAAATATAAGTAATTTTTCATTTTTACCCAACTTTTTAGGTGAATAGGGGAGCTGAAAATTCTATAAATTAATTTAATTTGTATATATAATTGATTATAAGTTTATTATGTTATTTTCTAATTGACTTATGATTTATGAATTTGCCTTTAGTTTGATTAGTTTACAATAGCTTTTGATTCTTTGATTCTGGATAGTGGCTTTTGATTTATGAATCATGACTTGGGGATTCATCAATATATTACTACCCATTAGTTTATTAATTATTATGTATGTATTAATGTTTTCTTATGAATTTGTCTTTACCCTTTTGTTCATTCAATATTTTTAATTGCTGAC
>CAIGRM010208271.1:0-27456 GCA_903798335.1 Fraxinus albicans | reverse complement strand
CATATATATGGATTGATTATATATATTCAAAGTGTTTATATCCAAAGTTGATTGGACCTAGGGTATAACACTTACACTCACGCCATAAACAATGGTGGTCGTTAAAATTAGATAGCTACAATTGAAGTTTGCAAATAGCCGTTCAATTTCTGAAGGTTTGAAGGTTGAAGTTTACTGCTACTTCTTCTTCGTTGAAGCCTGCCTGGTGTTCTCTTTCAAATTTGGGAGCCGTTTCTTCTCTTAGGGCTGAGGGGTAAAAATGATAAATAGAAAATGACAACTTGTTTAAAAAAAAGAAAAAAAGAAAAAGCAGGTCAAAGGACAAAAAAAACTTTTAACCGGGTCAAAAGGCCCATTGCCACTATTTTCACAAAAATTTTACCCCACTTCTTAGTCACCGTTTGACCTCATTAAAATTATAATTTTTTTCTCTTTAATCTTATCAATTACACATTTTCTAATAAAATAATATTACATGTAATTTCAAATTTCTTCTTCTTTTTTGACCAGAAATACTATTCCAAATATTAAAATAGCAAGACTTATTGGTAAAATTAGAATTAAATAAGTTACTTAGTTGACATTACTCAACACTTTTTTTTGGTACCTTGTGCTCTTTGTTTGGTGGAGTTCGTCGGCTCTTTTGTTCTCCCTTTAGTCAGGCTTTGGAGTGCATCCCAATGGTTGATTTCGAATGTGTATGGGTGCATTTTTTTGAAGGGATTCAAGAACTTTTTCTGCTTTATAACTAATAATATATTAAGTGTTTATGTGAAGGTTATAACAGCATAGTCACCATAGAGAGCACTTTTTGGAATTTTTTATTCATATGGGTCTCACTGCCATGTGAGTGTCGGTCAAGTAGAGTGACATTCTTTCTAATAAAGGAGCTTAATTCTAACAAAGTATACAGACCAAAATGCCAAAGGTCAAGGATAAAAATGTAAATTGTGTACACTCGGGCATCCAAGAAGTACAGTACACTACATCGTAAAAGTGGCTGCTCACTAGTCCAACGAATTGATCAAGTCCTTAAAATTGAACACCAGCCAATCAGCTTTAGCTGCAACACTCTCCCGGAGTTGAACTCCCCCGTAGCATATAAACAAGTCAGAACCACCCGGCTGACGAGCCTATATAAAGAAAACGAGATCAGAGTTTGTGTAATATAGTAAAACTCTTTGTTACCAATTCATATCCGACGAAAATAACCCTGGCCCAGGGCTGCAAATGCTGGGCCGACACATAAAAATAAATAAGCTGAATGTTTCTCACACCTCAAGATCAGTTGCACCATCTCCAATCATGACCATATACTTGTATTCTTGAGCCTGGAGAAATGAAGGAATAAGCAAAAGTTTACATCTTATGGAGCAAGGATGAAACAAGCCCACAATTTACTTGCCTTCCTTATCAGTTGAACCGCGGTTGCTTTCCCTCCGCTTCTTGAGGTTGGCTCCTTAGTATCGAATCCCAAGAACTCTCCGGAGCTTCCAAATAAAAGTTGATTGGCATATATGTTTTCGAGTGGTATACCAAGGATTGATGCCACAGGCTTCAAACAAAATATTCAAATTATAAGCTCCAAGTATAAACTGTCTCCTCCACCTAACAGACATCCTTTCCGGCATGATTAATAAAAATAATAATAATTAATGTATAGTTTTAGAAAGTTCTTTAGGGCATAATACTAGATCATTGTTTGCAAATTCCACAACGCTATTAGTGCTTGGCTAAGCTTAAGATAAAAAAGTGAAAGTTACTTTTTGATCAAAGATATACTATCATATATCGAACACTTTTTAGTCGTTGATCTAAAAAGTGAGAATGCAGCAATAACAATTGGATGAAGAGGAATAATTCCTGCAAAAGACTTGTCGAAGAAAAAAAAAGCTATAATAAAGGTTGAAAGGGATAGAATCTTACAAAAAGGATTCTAAATATATTGCTGAATGACATTACATGCCGACAAATTTCTTAAAATTTCACCAATATGAACTAAATATTGCACTATAGAAGAAATCTAAAAAAAAAATAATTTACTAATATGATTTCCCAGAGCACAAAACAGACAATTAATTTCAATTTAGTCATCAATTCAAAGTAAAGCTAAGTACATTTATCATTTGACGAAAGCCTCCGGAGATCAGATACACATCCGTATTCTTGTCCTTCAGCTTCTTAACCAACGTATCAATTCCCGGAGAAATTCTACATACCGAAAGAAAATAAGATAACCATTTACACAAAAACAAACTAACTATTACATATAGGAAAACATGTGCTTATACAAATAAACAAGCTGTAAGCTTCAATACTTGAGTGTCCACTCATTTATATATTAAATAGGTGTTGTAAACTAATCAATTTGGTATTCATTTTGGAGCACGTAATAAATATTCCTTTGTAGGCGGTTTGAGAGCAGACGCTCAATCAATTAGTGATGAGATACTAATAATTCTGTGGGATGTCAATGTCTCTACATGACATACATTGAAGTATAGCGTCCATAATTCCCTTGTTTCTAATAAAAAAGTTCAATGCATTGAATATACATTGTCGATTTTTCTATATCCGTCACTCAGGTTCTCAATTTCAAATCTATATAATTAAAACTGTTAAAATGTTATCAACCTTATCTTCTTTTTAGGAAGTGTCAAAATAATGTCATTTACCGAAAATAAATATTGTATCATCCTCTGGTTCTCATTTTCATACAGCCAGGCGAGGGATGGTGAATGAAGATATATTTCAGCACCAAGTGAAATTGTAACAGGCACAAACAGAATTGTTGAAGCAACCTTCCCATAGCATTTCCCTTAAAAAGTTTTTTAAATTTCACATTTCTAAATTGTTCACCACTTAATAACTGTTTTTCCCATACCGTCTCAATATTGTCTTCCATGCATTCAATCAGGTGAATGGGTACTTCCTTGAAATAAAGGAACACAACATCCCTCATACATCAGGAATTTTATTGATTAAATCCTGAATATTTTGGCAAATAAGGTGGTCCTCAATATATGCTAATATGTCTGTCCAAAAAAACCTCACGATGTTCTAAACAAAACAAAAATGGCCATAAACATGTATTTTTTTCTACCAACAAAGCTTAGTACCTTGGGGGCCTCTTCTCAAGGAAATCTTGCACCTGGGAGAGCGAAGGTTTGAAAAGAGATAATCTGGCAGCCAAAGCTTCCTCAAAAGGAATCGAGCCACTCATTGCCCTAGCAAAGCCAACACACTAATATCAAATAAAAATTCTTAGTAAGGAAAACCACCATAGAACTGTTCTAAACAAAATATCAATAGACCTAGCAGTCCACTCAGCAACTGCCTTTCCAGCTTCACAATACTCTGCAAGTTCATCAATGCCCTCATCCAGGCACACTGTACTGTCCACATCAAAGCATACAGCATCGGCATTTCTCCATATATCAAGGACCTCTTACAAAATTAAAGAAACCTCCTATCAGCAAACAAACATGGTAGAATTCCACCATAATAAATTTTACATCACAGTTAGTCCAGAACTAAAACACTCGTATTATAATCAAACATTAATAGAACTAATCCAAGTCTACGACATATAAATCCAAAATCCAATCTAATGTCCTTAGTCTGCATAGTCGTAAAAGCGTGATATAATGCCCTTATCTTGCATAATTGTAAAAGCACAACATGCAAAAGGGTTTCTGAATACATATATATATGGCATTGCATTTTTTACCTTTGGATGGTAATGTGTTGTCAAAAAGGCCCACTGCCGATGCCTCTAGTGGATATACTGAAGCAGCTACTGAATTGAATGATTTGGGATTATTCATGACTCCAATCGGGCCAACAAACACTCTTTTCGTAACTCTTGGAGTGAATGTGGGAACGAAATTAGCTTTCTGCTTCTTGTAATGAAAAGAAAGCAGTGGATTGATCTTTATCTGAGCACTCATTAACAGATCCATCGAAATTAACTAAGAGAGAAAACTTGAAGACTTGCAGTAGGCCAAGAAAGTAATCAAAGAGCCAGTAGTTGTCGATTCTGAAAGAAAGGTTTTGTGTTTATCGTATTATGATTACAGTCATACTAACAATGAAGAGTGGCCAAATATTTCCTTAAAAAAGAATAATAAATAATACTAATACAAAGACCCAACGGTCAAAGTTAGATTTACATTGAACAGAAATGACAATTTTTACAATGATCGATTAATCACAATTATACAAACGGATATCATTTCTAATTATATGCCACACAATTATACGTGGCATGCATTTTTAGTTATAACAGGAAGTCTACTAATAAGTAATAACATGAGCATTATGTATATAAGCAAGTAGTGTTCTATAGAATAAAAATTAGAACAGAAGGTTCCAGTCTGTTGTCAGTCTCCAATTCTACCCAAAAAAATGCACCGTACAAAGGTAAATTCTTACCACCCAAAATTAGCAGAACTTGCCTGGTTTCATTCATTGAATTTGCTTAACATACCCACAAGTAAAATAGTAAACATAAATCAAGCCAAATGGTTAGCCAAGATCCACAGGGTAACAAATATATCTCGAGGGTGTCTAACAATCAGCACACACAAACATATAATATAGCATGTCTAGCCTTCCTTGAAAGACAAAACAGTTTGCCATCTTTTTATTTGGCCTTATTTGACAGCACAATTGTACATGCCGCCGAAAAAAGCCCAAAAATATATGCTTGCACATGCTATAAACATACAAGATTGTGAACTCGAATGCTCTATTTAGATTGAAAACCTAAATTCTATGTTCTGCAAAGTCATATACCCAACTCTAATTTATCTCTAATTTACTTCTAATACATACACACTCCTTACTCTTAACCATAAGCTATATATTTTTGTATATGTATATCTAGGTGGGGGTTTAGTTGGTAGGTTGGTATCAAGGCCACCCAAAGTCTCCTAAAAAGATGAATCTGTGAATCATACCTATCAGAAACACCTAACCAATTTATGTTCATTATATAATCTTTTTTCTTTTGGTACATTATATGACTATGAACCTTCTCATCTACCTTTTCTCTCTAATGAACCTTATCCCAATTTGAGTGATACAATTGAAATTCATGAGGTTGAGGCTTAAAACGGTGTTTCAGTGATTAGAATTTGACAATCAGGAAGATAATTGAAAAAATCTGATCGAGAATATTCAAAGAATGCTGATGATTTTAAGGGTTCTTCCACAAAGGCTGCCATTTTTACTCTTCAGGTTTTCGTGAAAATTATCCCATCTTTTTATCCAAGCTTACAACTTTTTCATCATACCTGGGAATTTAGTATATGATTTATGATATATTATTCCGCTACAATCACGTTCTTAATTTTAATAACTGAAAAAGGATAACTTTGGATATTCATGAGGGCAAAAAATTCGAGAATATAAGCAGAAATGACAACAACAAAAAATTCTTACTAAGTATCTGTTTCGTCTATATGTATATTCCCTTTATGTATAGATCTCTGCCTGCCCCTCCCTGTTCTGAGAGTAAATCTTTGAAAGAGGTATCAGAAACACTGTTCAAATCTCCTCCCGCCTACAGCATTACCGTCCGATCTGGTGCTCTTCTGCATGAGAAAAACTGCATTTTTTATTCAGAAGAAATATACCAGACATTAAAACTTAAATTATAGAAAATTTACAAACAGGATTAATAAACAAAAAATTCGCCAGGATTTGTAAAGTGTCATTATACAGGAGTGAGGTGTTCACCAACCACAATATCTTTATTTGAAATATAAATTATATAATTAAAAAAAATGAGAAAATTGCCCAATTGATCTCCAACCTTTTGTGTCATTACAAGTTGGTCTCTAATCCATTGTACACCATGAACACAGTAACTTTAGAAAGAAGTCGAAAAATAAAACCTAACTTCGTAAGATGAATCCGTTTGATCTACATTATTATCTCATTAAAATGAAAAATATGACCGTTATCCATCACATCAACATTTAAATTCAAATTCTCTATCTCTTATGTGGACCCCAATAACGACTATATTTTTCATTCTCATTCTACAATAATTTAGTTCAAACAGGGTGTGTTATATTGTGATTGCCTTTGTACAATTATAGTAGAAATTTGAAGAGAACAATTTTCTCGTTTCCCAAAATTATTTCTTCAGCATTGCCATCATTCCCTTACAAGTGTGTCATTGGCTTTATATGATTAGAATCATTACGATAATTGCTGTGCAAATGTTGTCTTCTTCTTACGTTCCAAACCAACATCTCCAGCATTGGCCTCTTCTCCCCCAAGGCCTCATTCAACTCGGCAAGTTCTTGGTTGGCGGCCTCATGTGCTGACTTCATCTCTGTATCGACCAGCAAATTCATCCTCTCTCCCCCATTCAAAAACTCCTCACGAGAATGTAGCAATGTCCGTGACCAAAAATGAGAAATTTTTAGAAGAGTCATTTATCATGATCGAGATAAAAAAGAATCAGCACGTTTATTTTCGTTTCTTTTTCTTTCTTTTTTTTTTTTAACTAAAACGTCAATTGTTAGTTTCACTAACAAGGACCACTGTTCCCATTTCCAAATATAAATAATTTTGCTCTTACATAATGAAGTATCAAAGTTTTTGTAATAGATTAGTCAGGTCGAAACAGCATAACTTCTTCAAGAGAAGTCCCCAAGGGCAGCAATTAGGAAGGTAAAGACTCGAGAGGCAAGGACATCAAGAAGACGGTCCATAAAACACAACTAATGTGCAAAAGTACAAAGATACAAGTCCTCAAAACATTGTAATAGTTCGGATAAATTCTTCGATAGAAACCGAGCAAACGAATAAGAGGCAAACATGATTTTTCAGAAAAAGTTTAAGGCGTAAACACAATATTTCCCCAAATGATTATTTGGGGAGATTATTAATGAAGAAAATCTACAAGGAGTAACCTAAAAAATGCAATACAGTGTTCAAAATAATTAATATCATCGACATCCAAGAGGGGCAGCAGAAGCTTTGTTGAATTAGCCCTCGAGTGCTGATGCTCCAGAAATAATCTCTATCAATTCTGTAGTGATAGATGCTTGACGGGTTCTGGAAAAAAAATATCTCAATTAGAAAGATGAATAAGAGTACTGTTAGTAAAGGAGAGGGGAGTCATTCATAACATTAGCCATGATACAAAAATGTTAAATCATATTTCTATACTATCTAGGTGCATATTTGAAAATATTGGTAGAGCGTGTTTGGTAGGGAGTTTCGGGAACATTGGACAGTAAGATAGTACAAAGAGAAAAAAAAAAAAAGATGCTAAAATTTTGTTCATATGCCATCCCATATTGTGTATCAATCATGCACCATGATAGTGTCAGTTAAGACCAAACCTGTTATAAGTTAGTGTGAGGCGATCAAGCATGTCTCCAGCATTTCTGCTTGAGCTGTCCATTGCAGACATTCTAGCTCCCTGTTCACTGCAAGCATTTTCTAGGACTGCATTGAACATGACCTGAAGAAAACAGTAAAAGCATTTCATATTAGACAAATAATTACAGTGCGGGTTAGATCCTTGGCCTGGTTTTTTCAATCAAAATATGATAATAAAGGTAGACCATACACAGGAAAACTGGAATTCTGTTAGGTTCTGAAGCACTTCTGACTTTGTTTCGCCACCTTCAATTTCATAATTATCCAACTCCCCAAGTTTCCCCCCTGATTCAGCTTCTCTTTCCACAACCTATATTAGCATGAAATAGAATTAATATCCTAATAGAGAACACTCATATAAAGATTCAAGTCGCTAAATTCACGCCATTGGTGACCTCTGGAGATAATACAGTTGCTGCCGTTGGCACAAATGACACAACTGACTGGAACTTGTTGAAAACAATCCTCAGAGCGTCATACTCAACATTCTTTAAGATGTCATCTGCAAGCACAGAAACCTGCAGTGCCAAAAATAGAACTCGATGAGTTGAAACGGAAATATATGTTCCTGCAACAGGATTCACGAGATTTCTTATTTCTCATTTCTCAAAATTCCAGTAACAATTAAAGATACACTTATGTTTACAATTGTATATCAAGTTTTTTCCACAAGTCTTTAGTCCGTCAAACAATTTAAAGCAAAAGTTGAAGCAGCTGCAAAGGCAGCTCACAGATAGGAAAAATTGCAGACAGGGCTTGCAAAATGGAGAATAAAGCAAGTTTCCAGTAATAGATTGCCACCAGTAAGCCTGTCACAATCTAGTCAAGTGCAAGCAAATGTCCACTAAATTTACAGATAAAGTGCAAAATGACATCATGTCTGCTCCTATTCTAGCCAAACAAAGCTTGACCAATACTTGCTCATTTTTACCCTAATGTTCAAGTCTTGACTACAAAAAACACGGACAAAAACTCGGGATTCTTTATGGGAATCGAAGGAGTGCATTTTCTTTGATATATGCAGGAAAAAGGTTTTTAAAAGACAGACCTGAGAGTAATTCAGGGGATTCTTCTGCAACTCAGTTATGCATAGCTCGATGTATTTCTTGGAATCCCGCACAAGTTGGGCCTTGGCCTTCTCTCCCAGAACGACGTATTTACTTTCCTTTTCAGGACCTAAGTACCAGAATGAAATATAATGAACAAAACTTCGCCAATGAAAAAATAAATAAATAAAATCCACTGCATCAACAAACTTATGATATACCAGAATTTAATTGACCTTTATCAGAAGAAATTGTAACAATAACATTCTTCTTGACATCAACACCTAAAACGTCAAAACATGAGGAAAGTTAAGTACCAGTAAAGTAATTACACTGAAGATGAAAAATTATATTGAACTCGAAGCATGCAGCAAATTCATTGAATAAAGAGAGTGCGTTTATAAAAATCATAGCCGAGAAAAGAATAGCCAGCATTCTGTTAAGAATGCCAGATGTGTGAAAGATACACTTGAGAGAAATCGTAGAAACCCAATATATCAGCAGTATTAATGGATTATAGATGGCAACATCAAATTATAGTAAATGGATAATTCTTATTCCGGAGTGGTAACATGACATGCCTCTACAAACAATACAAATAAGCACAAATTGCAACCAGAAGCTGAGCTGGGTCGTGATGGAGGCTCAAAGAGAAAGAGGCAGCATGGTGTAGAACTTGTATTTTTATTTTAGTTATGCTGTCTCCTTATGGAAGCAGGAATATACTTAAAACCCTCATTAAGGTTGAGAGCCTTGAGACAAATATCTAACGCTATGTAAGGATGAGTGCAACCTTTACTGCTTGTAAATTACTCTGATTGCTATCCCTAATTGAGTATTGGTACAGATGTAGTCTTGCCTGACTTTTTCATCAATGTCAGAAGTATGTAAATTGTTTTCATAGTAGATCCCTGAAACATTAAACTAGTCAGTCACTGCCTCCTGTAATTCCACAGTATGTCTTGTGAGTTTGTTAGCTTGATATCTCCGTAGTTTGTACAATCTTGAATACATCCACTATGCTACAAAGTGGACTACAACATTTTTCTTCCATACCTCTACTTTTTTTTTTTCACATTATATTGCTGTGCAGCAATAGGGCAGCATCAAAACAACTTACTAAATGCACAATAAATAAAAATATGTCTACAGTGAGCAGAACCAATTCGTGTATAAGGACATAAATTGATAAGAACTCTAGGATTAAGATGTAACTAAAAATATGTTAATGGAACTTACTTGGAGTATCACCAAGAAGAGCAGTGAACGGCTGCCATAGACCACGTGAGTTTTCAGCTCTAGTCTGAATTGCGCGAAGCTTTGACGCGGCAACCATCTTCATTGCCTTTGTAATTTTCTGAATATTCCTAACACTCTTCATACGGTTACGGACTGCAATTAAGGTTGATCGTCAAAAAAATTAATGATGAGAGCAAGAAAATTTTTGCATAATATTAACAAATGTTCAATAACTATGATGATTACTAACAATGTAGCAACGATTCTTACCAACTTGAGTTGAAATAGAACGAACTCCCAAAAAAGCCTGATCCCTGTTGGCACATGCTACTTTATTTACAGGAAAAAAATTACAAACACCAATGATACAGGAGAGCAAAAGTGATACATGATTCTTCAGAAACACTGAAGCAGAGAAGGTACTTGAGACACAAATAAATTATAGTTACAAGCACATAAAAAAGGAATTTCACTAATCTCAGAATGTTCATTTATACTACTACACGAATGTGTCCATTTAGCATTCCAAATGGCACATCATAAATAGGACCTAGCACTGTCATTGAATAGTACATGAAGATCCTGAATTAGAAAGATAACAAACAGTATGACTTGTTCCTACCACTTTGATGTATCCATAAGGTGTATTGAACAATTGAAACATAAATACGTACTGAAGCATTCAACTTTTCATGTGGAACTAATTAATTGACAATAAAAGTACATTCGTAAGAGAGAAAAGTTCAATAGCAAAGGATAACCTTAATGCAGCTTAGGTTTCAGAAATTTAGGGCTCGTTCTCTTTGCTGTTTTCAGACCATTTTCAGTTTTCAGTTTTCGAAAATACCGAAAACACGTTTACTTACTTATTTTAAAAAACGAGTTTAAAATTTACAAAGACAACAGAAAACGCTAAAAAATTATTTTTGGCTGTTTTCAGTTAAAACTAAGTCAAAACTTCAAAACGAGGAAAACAACCGGATTTTGCCGATAGCGGGATAGCTTAGTTGGGAGAGTCACGAATTTTTTGAAGGTCACGAGTTCGATTCCATTTCACTACAATTCAATACGAAGGAATTTTCTTTTTATATGTACATTACAAAAATTTTCAAATAAATTGGTAGGTGGTTGAAATTCGAATCAGGGTCACCAGCATGGAATTTCAATACCTTAACCACAATGGCAGTCGCTTTTACTTTGTTATATAAGAAAAATAACTACATATATATTGAATAATCAGTTTTTCAATTTTTCAAAATTAGAAAGTAAATGTGTTTTTCAAAATAGACACTCAAAACACAAAACCCAGAATGAATTCAAAAATAAAAATTGAAACACGAAGCGAACAACCCCTTGACCTTTTTTCCCAAGCAAAATATGCAAATAGTATATCATTCAAGTGAATAGAAATTTGTTAGCCTTTTTGCATGCAATTTTCGAAAAGAGGTTTCACTTTCTTTCAAGCACAACAAATTTTACCGCATCCTTATCTGAGATCATCTTATTTTTCATGAGATATCAAAGACCAGCAATGGCAAACAGCATCTCCAATAGTTAACCATCTTTTCAATGCTAAAATAGTAAGCATATATCATCAGAATTTTATTCTCTACCCAGTTGCATGTATCATCGAAATATGAGACCGGCTCTGAGATAATTTTCTCATAATA
This sequence comes from Fraxinus albicans, assembly GCA_903798335.1. Taxonomy (NCBI): domain Eukaryota; kingdom Viridiplantae; phylum Streptophyta; class Magnoliopsida; order Lamiales; family Oleaceae; genus Fraxinus; species Fraxinus albicans. The sequence goes on along the minus strand of CAIGRM010208271.1, from coordinate 16,097 downwards.
CCAACTCATAATGATTCAAAATACAATGGATTCACAGAGAAGTCACTTCAGGGCGATAGGGACCATTGGAAATTTTAACTAAGAAAATGTACTGCATGCTGATAGAGTTAGAAGAATGAAGTGCCAATAGACATCAAATAATAAACCTGATTTTAATACAAATTGCATTCACATAAGTTGTCAAATCCTTATCAATCCTCACATAAAACATGGGACATTATCAAATACATCGTACTAACAGGCATTTGTGGATAGAATACCAATCTTATATTTAGTATCTATATTCAAATAGCTCTACATTACAATTCCTGATAATTCAAATCCTCACATAAAACATGGGACATTATCAAATACATCTTACTAACAGGCATTTGTGGATAGAATACCAATCTTATATTTAGTATCTATATTCAAATAGCTCTACATTACAATTCCTGATAATTCAAATGCTCCACAGTACATCTTTTAAGTAAAAAAGTCCCAGCAAAAACACAGAAATTCAAGGAGGAGAAAATTGCAGCAATGGAATGTTATACATTATGCTGCATATGTTGTACCATGATCTCAGACCATAACAAAGCACTGAGAAAAAACCACATTACAACAGAGTAAGCGAAACGCCAGAGGGTTTTCTCATCTAAAGGGCAGGGGGAGCTTTCTGTACAACAGATATTCTCGTTTTTTCTTGAATAAAAATGTTATAACTCACCTAACTCTTCAGTTCTTTTCAGGAAGCAATGAAACTGGGAACGACGGATGGCCCCATTTGAGGTATTTCTATATCTTATTTTGGTGATTTATAATTCTTCCATTATAATGGACGGAATTTGAATTAGCCTCTGTTTGATTCACATTAAACCCAAAAAAAATGTGTTTTGAATAGTACTTAGGAGAGCGTGTGGTCAAAAAAGTAATGAAAAGTTTTCCATTTTTTGTGCAGAATATTTACTGAGTGAATGTGTGGTCGATCCTGTAGCAAAAATTTAATTAAATAATGGGTATCAAACAAGTTCTTAATCAAATCTATAAGAACCGCAAATTCATGACTTTTGAATAAAAATAAATCAGTTTATCTATCACAAATGAATGAAAACATAAATCAAATAAACCCAAATTTTTGTACGCTCACTTACACATACACACGTATACATATAGAGAGTGAAAATCTATGAGTGAGAGAGGCATCGTATCGTACTCAGTAGAGGAGACAGAGGAACGGAGGGGTTTGATAGGTTGTGGAGAGATGAGAGGGACGGCGAATCTCCTTCCCTCGCGCCTCAAAGCAGCCATCGCCATTGCAATCCTTGGGTTCGATCCGATTGATCTCAACTGATTGAAGTGAAATTTCTTACGTGGATCTACAAATTTCAGCTTTTTAGGGTTTTCAACAGCTTTCAATTTGGGTATTGTGATTGGAGATGCTGAATGAAGGTAGTATTTTCTGTCGTAATACGTCGTCGTTTCATTCGATTATTCGATTTGCGTTAAGACTTTTCAGTTTAGCCCCCTGAAGATTTCTAAATTCGTTTTACCATATTGCCATGTAGTATTAAGATTTGCACATTTTAACCTCTAATTATAAATTCTCCTGCACTTGTTTAGTAGAGCTTATATTTTCATTTAATTTCGTCAAACATATTTTTTGTTCGTATAGTAAAATTTATAATTTATTACTCACTTATTATCTAAACATACTATAAAACATAGAAACTTCAAAAAAATATTAATTATAAGTCGAAGATTTTATAAAATAATCATTCGTTTAAAGAAATATGCATGTAAAACAGGAGCTCAAAATATTTTGCACCCCAAACAAAAAATAAAGTTCTGTTGGCAAACTACTATATTACAAAAGGTAGATCGATTTTGGATGAATAAAGCATTTAAGAGCATTCTCAAAGAAATGCACAAGTATGCATAAATACACCATTGATATGCTCATGATGAAAGCATTTCCAAGTCACTTTTCTACTTATCAATGCTAAATTAACTAACATTATTGTTGAATAATAATATTTTCTTCATAGGTAATTAAAAATATGTCCTTGGAGAGGAAATCCTTCTCACTTGAGAGATGGGAAAGCAGAAACAACTTGTCAAATAGTATGTCAAAAGAAAAGGGAGAGGTTTTTCAGTAGTTTGCTTGTTATGCAGCAAAACCAACTCGTGCTAATCTGCACCTCCTTTCTTTTCTTTTTTCTTCTTACTTTATCATTCCTGATTTGAGCCGCAAAAGATTGATAGTGCCTTTGTATCTTGGTAGAAAATTCTCAAATCAAATTCTTTTTACCTGTAACCTGACATTATAGCATAAAACAAACACCATCAAGAGTTTCCTCAAGAAATATGACCAAAGAAACAATAATCCAAAGGATTTAAGCTTTAGATATTTGGCCCAATCTCCATCATGCATAAAAGAAACAGTCAAATTATTTGTTCTCCAATGCTTTTATTTACTTGTTTCCTAGTTTCTTAGTAAGATGACAATATCAAAAAGCACAAAGCCTTGATTACTTGGCACATACAATCCAGATGCTAAAAAGGGTACATTGCATTATTAGCAAAGAACTACAAGAGAGAAAGGGGCTCAGAAAGTTGTTTCTGAGTCTGCATTTTTTTCCTTTTTTTTGGATGGATGGGGTGAGGGGAGTAGGACCAATAGTTTATGAATGAGCCAATTGATATTTGAAAATTGCAAGCATGACAGTCTCAAATTTCACAATAAACGACCATTGTCAAGAATCAAAAATTGAAGGCGGGAAAATCTCATCACCTTTGGAGGGATTCTGCAGTGGACTTCAGCTTTCTCCGCTTTCCCTTCTAGAACATTATTAATACTATCAAATTTTGTCCCGCCCACCTTACCAAACACATCACTTCTTTGAAGGTTAGATATAAAACGTCACCAAGAATTCGTCTGAAAATGGCCTGATGTGAATGTTAATGAATTTTGTAGAACATCTGCTGATAGATCACTTCTAATGGACTGATCGGTAGCAATCTGTAAATAATTGTTGTCCCAACTTGTTGACTTCTTATTGGTAAAAGGCACCTTGATCTTCAGCTTGCTTCTGATTAGGAAAACTAAACTGAGAAGTCAAGAAATATTCAGATCAAAGTTATTACTCATCAAAAGAATGAACGGATTAAAAAGGTTTGCTGTCATTGGATAGGAAAGCTTAACAAAATATTTAATTATCTGAAAAGAATATGCTGATTATACTTGCAAGTTAATCCATGGTCATAGAATTTTTTCTTTTTTATTGAACAAACCTTTTTGCTGATAAAAGACACTTCAATCTTGCCTTGTAAGCTATCCTTTGTGGAAGCATTTGCCTAATTGGAGAGAATCGTGCCAATCAAGGATTATCCTCTGCTTTTCTTATCTTTCTTGACCAAAAGCTGCAGCAAGAATACCCGTCAACGAGGATATATAATGTCAAAAAAGCAAAATCTGTCTATGAGAACGGCCGTTGTCAATCTCGAATTGACAATGAAAATGACCCTTGATTAACTATACCTTAAACAATAGACAATTGTTGTCGCAGCTTGGTAATCTATCAGCCATGTTCTAATTATCTTTCTTGAATAAAAACTGCAGCAACAGTACCCATCAATGAGGATATATAATTCAAAAAAACAAAAAACAAAATCTGCATTAAAAAAACACAAAGAATCTCCTTAATGAAACCATAAAAGATAACCTGCAATTGTGAAGTTGCTACATTTTATCTTCATTCCTGGGAAACAACTTCAATAGGTACAGAAATAACTTTCTGGCCAATTTTCAGATCCTTGATTTTTAACTGTGTACCTTAATTGCGAGTGCTTGTTCTTTAGCTTGTAAAGGTAATAATCATGAATTATTTGTCACTGTCTTGAAAATAAATCCATAATCATCAAGATAACCAATGCTAAGCTGCATAATATACTAACAGCAATTTTGAGCAAGCTTAAAAGGTTTACTAGTAAGTAAAATAAGTTTGTTTTAAAATAGATATATCTTGTAGCGAACAGAGAAGTTACATATTTTGACAGTGACGTAGGAGTTATTTCCACAAACAGCAACTTTTACTACTTAAAATTAAGTTCTGTGTACATGTTCTGAGGCAAAAAGTAACCCTACTTCTTCTTTTAGGCTTACCCAAACAAGCTCTACGATCCCATTGAATCATTAAATTGTAGTGGAGTATCCTATCCTTCAGATGCCTACTACAGAATGAAGTATGAGCAATGAAAACTGGAACTTACCCAAGTCGCGTGTACTTCCAGAACAGTGCAATATTCTTTTGATAGATTGGGCTCAAAACTTGACTATCTTGGATTGTTGCACATATACCATTCTCAAATGCTTTAAACACAGAATCACCAATAATCCTTACATGAACATGTGCCACTTCGAAAGTGGTGAAAGTGTCTAGTGTCACGAACAACAATTTCTCGATTTGTGATGCCTGAGACGAGCTTCATAAATTCATGGCAGTCTCCACAAATACGAACATTCTTGAAGATTCTGATTTTTTCACTTTGAATCTTGCTTATAAGCGCAAAACCCAAAGCCAATCTTTCACTATGGTGTAAGAGGTTTTCGCTTTTTTCCTTGTCTGGTACATTCTGAAGTGCATACTTTGTGTTTGGCACATAGCCTTTTTCAATAAGTTTGTGTCTCAACTCCTCCAACTTTTGATGAATATCCCATAGCCTTGGATGTGACACATCCTGAGACAAGAAGACATGAATGTGTGCATCAACCTCAACCCAGCTGCACCCAGGTTCCTTTTTAATACCCTTACTGGACATGGAAGTCCTAACCTTAGCAACGGCATCCCACATCCCTTTGGTAGCATACAAGTTAGATAATAGTACATAGTTTGAATTTGTTTCAGGTTCGATTTCAAAAAGTTTTTCTGCCACTCTTTCACCTAATTCTACATTGCCATAAACTCTGCATGCCCCAAGAATATTTTCCCAGATCAAGGCATTTGGAGTTAGTTTCATATCCTTAATGAACCTTTCAACCTCATCAAATTTGCCTGCTCGACCGAGTATGTCAACCATGCAAGCATAATGCTCGATAGACGGAGAAATCCCATACAATTCACTAATTGAGTTAAAGTACTTTCTTCCTTCCTCAATCAATCCCATGTGGCTGCACGCAGATAGGATTCCAATGAAAGTGACTGCATCAGGAAGCAATTCTCCTTCAATCATTGTCCTAAATGCTTGAAGAGCCTTGTCACCCTGCCCGTGATGAGAATATTCACATATAATTGTGTTCCATAACACAGTATCACCTGATTCCATGTCATAAAATAATGTCTCTGCATCATCGATGCACCCACATTTTCCATACATATCTATCAATGCACTGGCTACAAACAAGTCAAAAGACTGCCCACCCTTAATGACCAAGGAATGCAGCTGCCGCCCATTCTCAAGACTTGCTATCCCAGAGCAAGCCCTCAAGCAGCTGGCTAGAGTGAACTCATTGGGCTCAACACCTTCCCTCCGCATCTGATTGAAGCACCAAGCAGCTTTTTCTCCCTGGTCAGCCTGTGAATAACTTGAAATGAGAACAGTCCAAGCAAAGATGTCTTTCTCATTCAATCTTCCAAAAACCACTTCTACATCTTCCAAGACCCCGCACTTGGCATACATGTCAATCAAAGCAGTGCCTATGTACCCATCATACTCAAAATTTTCTTTAATTATATGTGCATGCACTTGTTTCCCGAATTTGACATTTAAGAGGCTGGAACAAGACCTTAAAATGCTGATAAATGTGTACATGTTGGGCCTAAAACCTTCAGCAAGCATGTGATTGAAAAGTTTGGGTCCTTGATTAGATGTTTGATCCTCATGAAATCCTGATAAGAGGGCATTCCACGAAACTACATCCCAATGAGTCATTGCATTAAAGACACGATATCCCTCATAGATTGCTTGAAATTTCATGTACATTGCAATCAATGCATTACTGACTGAATCTTCAGATTCATAACCAAATTTGTAAGCACAGGCATGGATGCTTTGGCAATAACTCAAGTCACCAAGATCGGTGACAGCACTAATGAGACTGGCAAAGGTAAACTGATTAGGCCTCACACCAGAATGCCTCATCAAGTGAAATAGCTCCACTGCTTCTTTTCTCTGACCTTGCTGATCGAGGATACTAATGACAGTACTCCATGCTACAATATCAGGATTGGCCATCCTCTTAAACACACTAAGTGCATCTTTTGCTAGCCCACATTTTGAGTACATATTAACAAGGCTACAACATATAAAATCATCATGTTCACCTCCTGTCTTAATGGCCATTGAGTGGACAGCCTGGCCAACTCTAAAATCGCCTGAGATAGCCAAACCTTTTAAAACAATAGACAATGTATAGTTACTCAAAATCGTCTCTGATTTTGTCATTCCGCATAACAGTCTCGAAACTGCCTCTCCATCACCCGCTTGAGCATAACCATTAAGCAAGGAATTCCACAACACATCATTTTGTTCTGGAATCATAAGGAAAACATTTTCTGCATATTCCATCTCTCCACACTTAGCATAAAGATCAACTAAAGTGGAACCAACATACAAATCTGAAAGTGCACAAATTTTAATCACATTTGTATGCAATTGTTTCCCAGACTCCAAATCTAAACAAACTGAACAACCTTTCAATACTGTTGCCAAAGTGAACTCATTAGGCCTCACATTCTCCCTCCTCATCTCACAAAACAATTCAAAACTTTCAGTCCCATGCCCTAGAGCTACAAATCCTGATATTAAAGCAGTCCATGACACCACATCCTTTATAGGCATTTGATCAAGCACATGACGCGAAAAAACCAAAGCTCCACACTTTGCATAAAAATTAATCAAAGAAACCCATAAGTGTGAATCGGGCTCTGTCCCGTTCCTAATTATCTGCCCATGAATCGCTCTACCCTCTCTCAAACACAAGTCTGCAGCACAATTTCGCAGCATTTCTGAATACCACTTAAGCTCCCCTTTCCCATTCACCTTTACAAAACTGGCCCTCGGGCTTGTATTCTTCCATTCTTGATCGATTAAAACCTCTGATTTAATAGTATACAAATTTTTGGGTGGCAACCTTTCTAACCGAAAATTCGGGCTTTTCACGCTAACAAAATCTCCAGCAGCTTGTTCACATGTTTTCAATACAGAAGCACAATGCGCCGACTGGCAGAGGTGGATCCAGGATTTTTGATAAGGGAGACTGAAAGTCAATGCAATAAATTTTTTAGTAAATGAAACACAATATATATATATATATTCTGAATAGATGGAAAGAATGTATAACAACACAAATAAACAAAAAATGGAAATTTTTAATGCTAACCTGAGTTTTTGCTAAAAGAGACTGATAATTATTGACATGATCTAGGACATAAATCACTCCAAATCCTAATAGAAAATGCTTGATTCTGAACATTTAAGGAATGCCCATCAAACTTTAGTAAAGTGGGCTTCTGTTTGCAAGGATTACAACTAAATTCTCGCTGTTTCTTCTTTAAAAAAGTATATGAATTATCATAATCTGTTCTGCTCAGAAAATTCAAATAATTAGTGGGATGTGATATATAGAAGAATACACAAGTCCAGATTTCTACATTTTAGAATTCAAAACCAGCAAAATGTGAAATCCAAAAAAAAAAAAAATCACAACAGGACTAGATTAACAATGGATTTTTCATGTCGAATGCATAATCATCAGAACCATATAGTAGTAAACAAATCAAGCAGTGAGATGAAACTCTATCAACAAATGTGGGAAGATTGAGGGTAAAATTTACCGTTCTGTAACATATTTTGCACGGGAACTTGGACGAAATGCTCTTTTCCCTGAAATGTTTGGTTTCAATTTAGCAACCGTATCAACACCCATTTCCTCAATAACGGCCAAAAAATTTCAGCCTGTGAAAATTTCCAAATTCCCAAGGAATGGCTCCGCCCCTGGCGTATTTGAGTAAAAATTAGTAAGAAATGGGTAAAAATTTATACATATTAAACAGAAAATCAATATCCAATTTGGCTAAATATTACATGAAAAAAAAAAATCTAAATAACCAATCCTATAAATATCAACCTCAGAGATAAAGTTTATAGCCTACCTTGAAACAATGGAGAAGCAGATTTCTTGAAATTGAGCCTATCTCAAAAAATTTGAGGGCTGACTCGGTGTATCCGGTGTTCCCGCGACCATGAAAGAAACGGGGAGCAGAGACTGTGAGAGAGGATGATAGAGGCGTATCTAAAGCTAGGGGTTGAGCTGGGTTTTAACTTCTTTTGTTTTGGGCTTGGGGAAAAATCATAAATCCGTTGTACGATTTACACAATTCACAAATCACATTTATAGTTTGAAAATTTAAAATTCAAGTATATATATATATTATTAATTAAAAATATTTATTAATTAAATATAATAAAGTCACAATTATACAATTAATTATCACGGATAGATAATTATAAATCACAATTTATTTATTGGTCACAATTTATCCGTCGGTCACAATTTATCCGTCGGTCACAGATTTTTAAATTGGTTGGTCATAGATTATTTTTGAGTCACATATTACTAAATGTTTAGGTCACAGTTGAGTTACTTGTCACAGATTACCAAATATTTGGTCACATACCATCAAATAGTAGGTCACATAATCAAGTAAATGGTCACATACACCAAATATCGATCACACACCATATCACCGTCACCAACACTATGGCGGTTCTCGTTGGCGAAGCTGCAGTGGCATTTGCAATCAACAGTATTCCACTCTTCACCTCATCACACTCACCCGTATCCGCCATAGCCAATTTCCACCTTCGTCCATATTCTCATAGAAGCCTAACTTTAACCCATTACAGTAAAAAAAGGAAATTTGGCAACCAGCTGACATACAATCATTGCTTTCTTGGATAATCTGAAAACAATGAAGATATATAAGTATGGTTGATGGCGACACCCAAAATGGGTCGTCATGGTAGAGAGAGACTTTTCATGATTTTGTAATATGCAATATAGTTATGGGTGATTTTAAAACTAAACTATGGGGGAATCACTAAAAGTTACATTCCAAAGTTCTCTATCAATTGAACTATTATTTTTCAAATACCTTTAGACCCAAACTTGGTACTGATAAATAAAGCAGCAGCAAGTGAATAAGAAACTCATATGAATAGCTATGGAATATAGGAAAGCATTGATCTATGACTAATGGTGGTTTCACCTTGAGATAGAAAGGTTTACAAAAAATAAAGCAATGATTAGATGACACAGCACTATCAAGCTCAAATGGCAGAGAACGATCTCAAACTTCCCTATTATATTTATAAATCAAACAGATGATTCAAATATGATGATTCGTTGGCAAAGCTGCGGTGATGGCATATGTGCATCGCTTGTAGCGAATATGCAGCGGTGGTGTCTCGCCGGCAAAGCTGCAGTGGCGGTTGCAATCAGACCGATGGCAAAGAGCGTGGAGAAAGGGATAGGACAAAGTGAAGAGGAGTGGAGGAGAGAGAGAGAGAGAGAGAGATGGCAGGGAGAGGAAGAGGAGGGGAGGCTCGAGAGAGAGAGAGAGGTGAGGAAGTTGAGAGTGAGTGATAAATTAGGATTAGAGTTTTAATATATAGTACCTGATTTTTGAATAATAAAATTTGGTTCCTGATTTTTGAATTCCAAATTTCAAACACTTGGAACTATGGGCCTGTTTGGTATGGATTTTGATTTTCTACACTAAATCAATTCTCATTTTCAACCACACATTCTTCAATGAAATAATATTTTCCATCACATCAATACTTTTTTCTTCTTTTTCAACCACACATTTCCTATCATATCACTATTCAAAATCAATTCTTCCTCCAAAAATCCCTACCAAACAGGCTCTATGTAATTTTCCCAATAAATAATAACAAATGGACTTAGGCTGAGGTTGGCATGGCTTGTAGTACAGCCCGGGCCTAGATCCGCCTCTGAGTTGACCGAAATCGGAGAGAATAAAGTACAGGTTTCTTTCCTGGGAATAACGTCGAACATGTAATGGGTACCGTATAAAATGTTGACAACACACGACGAAACATTAAAGGAGGTGGACTGCGCATTTGTGAAGATGCAAAACTGCATCCCGTAAGTAAAAAATCGGAGCTTTTGGCGAAGAAAAGGATGCAGAGATTGAGTCAGCAAACTTCATCACGCAAAAGCCTTTAGGGAGAATTTGTCTGAAGTGGTGACAAAGGAGCAGCTGCGAAAGAGCAATTCAATTCATGACAATTGCATAGACCTCCCCGTATTTTCAAAAAAATTAAAAATCTCATTAAGGTAAATATTTATTTTTCATTGTGCTAATCTACATTATTTTGAAATTGTTATTTAATTAAATACAATAAATAATTTTCTTTATTTCATTTTTTTTTTATGTCGATGAGATTACTTTCCTTCAAAAAATGTCATGGTAAATATTGTTAAAACTTAAAATTGGAAAGTTAGAAAATGTGATATTCTTTAAAAAAAAATGATTGTCAAATAATTAGCAAGTTGACATAGATAAATGTTTTAGAATATTTAATAGACCTAATTCATAATTCATTAAGCCCTAGTTTGACAACCATTACTTGGAAAAAATAATATTTTGAATAGTAATTTTGAGGAGCATGGTTAAAAAATAGAAAAATAACGTGTGGTTGAAAATGAACATGAAGAAAAAAGAGGCTTTACCTCAATCTACAGTTTGTTCCACCAATGTTTTCAAACTTTTCAAAAACTCGCACCTGGAATCCAAAATGACAGAAAATGTGAAATCCTCCGTTAGTTTAAAAAATGGAAAATTTGGATATTTTGACTAATTTAAATCAGCACATTTTCGTCACTCCCATATTTCATCTCATTTACTATACAAATCACAGTTCATTTCCCTCCATTTTTTTCCCTATGTGTTCGTCTCTCTTCCAATAATTGTCATAAAAATTTCAGCATAGAGATGAATGTATGTAGATGTAATTACCCTGTGCAGATGATCATTGATGAACTTAACCCAAGACGAAGATTTTTCATTTGCTCACTTTTTTTTTTTTAAGAAAAGAAAGAAAATTAAATCCTCGTTGATCTAGGGTCGAATCTTGTTTAATACTATGGATCGACATGCACAATATGTTGTGTATGTTGAAGATCTTTGATCTTCCCTAATATACATTTTTCCTCTGCGTAAATGTCTCTAACACTGACTAATCATCATACTCTAACAAAGAAAATACTCAATTCAGGTCCGTTGTTTCTATCGGGACTCGTAAAGTGTCTCCGAGTCCTTCGATCCCACAATGTGTTCAAAATGTGCTCGAATATAGGCCGTCTCGCCTTCCGGTCCCTCTGCCTCCGACCGCCCTAGTAACACACCGGCTCCCATCGACACCGCCTTGAGCACCTCCATTACATGCAAATCCTCCTCCGTGGCATCCCTTTTAACACCATAACCAATTTTCTTTCCATTAGAATACATTGTCCATAATGGCTCCTCCAGGAGCTTTATCTTTTCCCTTTGGATTTGTTTTTCGCATTCGAGGGCGATTCTCACCAATCCGAGGCTCATTTCCTTTTGCAACACATTGGTTACCATTGACAGCTCGACCACCAACGACGGCATGGTCTTTTCATTTGCTCACGATTCCATGATATGGATGGATGTAACTTATTTGACTGGTGAAATCATCCAATATGTGAAAGATCAAAAGAGGTGATCCCTGAATTCCCACGAAATATGGGGAGAGATGGAAGTTCAACAAATTCTAGTGCTTGAAAAATTTGGGTATTGGGATTTGTATGTGGAAAATAGTATCGTGGACAAGTGAAAAATCTTCTTCATGGATTCAAATTCGTCCGTGAGGACTTCGATACATAGGGATAACCACATCTACATGCATCTATCTTCATCTCAATGTTGAAATTTTTATGAATGTTACTGGAAGAGAGAGACGAATAAATAAGGGAAGAAGTGGAGGAAAATGAACAGTGATTTGTATATTGAACGAGGAAAAACAAGGGAGTGACGCAAATGCCCTTTATTTTAATTGGTCAAAACATCCAATGTATTGGGATTTGTATGTGGAAAATGGGTAAACCTCTTTTTGTATGATGAACTTTTGAAGATGTACAACTGAATATTCTAATGGAAAACAAAGTTTGAATAAATTTTTTTTTAGTGATTGTTTTAGTTTGAATTGTGTTTTGTGTAATTTGGAAGTGAACCAAGCGTAAAAATGGTCATAATTAAATGAAAACCATTTCTTATATACTTACAAAGGGTTTGGAACTTATGCTGCAACTAAGTCAAAAGGTTTTGGACATTTTCTACAACTATTTTAAAAGGTTCGGGACCTGCACTGCGACTTATTAAAAGGTTTGGGACCTTTGCAACAACTCATCCAAAATGTTTGGGACCCGCAATGCACCATCTACAAAACAATTGGGAAATGCACGTCCTTTGCATTGAAAGAGAATTGAAAAAACAGGGCTAAATTTGTTGAATAATAAGGGCTCGTTTGGTACAAATTCTCATTTTTTACAGTAAATCAATTCTCATTTTCAACCACACATTTTTCAATAAAATAATATTTTCTATCACATCAATAATTTTTTCTTCTTTTTCAATCACACATTTCCCATCATATTACTATTCAAAAATCAATTTTTCCCCCAAAAATCTCTACCAAACACATTCTAAATGTTTTATTACTAGAAAATAAGTCATAAGACCACAAATAACACACGATTTCAAACTCGAAAACCAACATCCCAAAACATATACCCGACATCTGAGCTCACTCCTAACACAGATCTAGTTACATACCCACTTTACAAAAACTTTACATATAAATTCTAATAGCCAAGTCTTACATGCATTAGAATTTTGTTGAATGGAGGGTGTTCATTTCATCACCCTCCCAACCCGTAGAAATTCAGGGATCAGCTTCTTCAATCTTTAACACATTGGAGGGTCCCACCAGTCAAAGAATTCACATCACCTACATCCTAGTATCGTGGACAAGTGAAAAATCTTCTTCGTGGATTCAAGTTCGTCCGTGAGGTCTTTGTATATATACGAATAACCACATCTACATGCATCTATCTTCATCTCAATGTTGAAATTTTTATGAATGTTACTGGAAGAGAGAGACGAATAAATAGGGGAAGAAGTGGAGGAAAATGAACAGTGATTTGTATATTGAACGAGGAAAAACATGGGAGTGACGCAAATGCCCTCTATTTTAATTGGTCAAAACATCCAATTTTCCATTTTTCAGATCAACTAATGGAGGATTTTCACGTTTTCTGCAATTTTGATCTTTAGTGCTGTTTTCCAAAGGTTTGGAACCAAGTGAAAGTTGAGATAAAGTCTGCAAAAATAAAAGAGCGCTGCGACAATTATCCCTATTCTATATTAATGAATTTAACAGCGTTTTCTCTAATTTTTCAATACTATATTAATATTTGAAACTGGAAGTAATGTTATTGTAAATAATGGCGTAAAAAGTAGCTTAGATTTCATTTTACTTCATTGTTATAGTAAATATTTTTAATTATTTTTTAATCAAAATCCACAAAATGTTATTAAAATGAAGGCACTCAGCACAGAGAGATTTTTAAAAAAATATATAATCATAGATAAAGCATAAAACAGCAAGGCAAATGAACATTTTATACTAAGAGAGGATATTTATAAGTGCGTTTTACACACATATTTATGCCACAAACATGGATAGTTGCTAGAAAATATATTGGAATATGACTTAATTCTACATAAATTATGTTTTGTAGGATAACATTGATAGACATTGTAGAATTTAGGAGAAACAAATTAAAAATGATTAAAATGGAAGAAATCAAAGTTTAGGGACTAAAGTGCAAATAGTCGAAAGATGACCCAGAAGAAGAAACGAAGATGTGAAAGAGTCAAAAACTAATTGAGTGAGGAAATGGAGTTTTGGGATAAGAAGCGAGAAAAGAGATCACGAAATAAGAAAACGGAGTTTAGGGACTAAAACACAACTCTTGAATTTTCATTTATACTATGCGGTCGCATAGTATAATATACCATGCGGTCACATGGTCAGCTTCAGGGAGTTCCAGGACTGAGTTTTATTGAACTATGCTATAGTTCCAGAGAAAAAATTCTGATTTTCTTATATGATTCCAATTCTTATGCAAACAAATCTTGGTACGTCTTTTAAATATTTAAGGCCGTCCAGAAGTAGTCATCACGCATTACAACACATTTTAAGAGATTTTGGAGCATAAAAGGAGGCAAGAAACACGAAGATTGGTTCCAAAATTCGAAAATTCAATTCAAACTTTATTTGGATGATATCAATTCTTCAAAATATATATTTTTTTCTTCATAATATGTCATGTTAGATTTATTTGTGTTAGGAGAATGATTAATCTTGTAATATGATTTTTTTAATCCTTAATAGCGATAATTAAAATTGAACTAAATCAATTTCTGTGGGACGATACTTAGATTCAAATTCACTTTATTATTTGTTAACGAATCGTATACTCGCTGTGATTTTAATTCAAAAGATATTTTCGTAAACATATATTTCAAAAATTTATGAAAAATGGAGTAATGTTTTATGCGTTTATAATTTGTTTTATCAGTAAAAAGGAAAAAAGGCAAGGAACATTAGAGATGAAGAAGAAAACAGATTGTAACCCAAGCGGAATTTTTAATTGGGAAATTATATACACACCGCAATTTTTATTGGGTGGCACTATTTACATCCACGATTTTTATATATACATCCACTTTTAAAAAGATAATTACATTATATTTTTAATCTTATGTAAATTTAACTAAATATACACATATAAAATTAATAAAAATATATCGTTCTAAATTCATCCACTCATATTTATTTTCATTAAATTCTTCTGTCTCTTTTTATATTTTCTTAGAATTTTTTTTTAACTAAAATCCTAAAAATCCTAAAATATTAATCTTCAACTAAAATCATAAAACCCTAATAATCATAAAATATCATCTTCAAGTAAAATCAAAACAACAATGGAAGGATTACCATTAGCGGAAATACATATAGACATAACAATATATGAAGAAATGTGTATCTAAATCCAAGTAATTTTTCTTTAATTTTGGCTTCAAAGCTCATTGCTTTTTTAATGCTTCTCAAAAAAGGCCAAAGAGCATCCAAAATGCATTAATCGAATATGAATTTTGAGTCAAATGATTGCAGATTTTCCAAGTACTTTTACACTAGCGTTAGGTTTGAACGACCCATATTCGTTTCTCTAGACGCATACTTTTCCCCAAATTCCAAGATTTTAAAAATGTGAATTGTATTACTAACCTTCAATGTTTAGTTTGTTAGTTTTCGAATATATTATATCATATAAAATACATGTAAAACTCTTCATTTTGGTGCATTTGCTTCTTTTGTCCACTATATTCCAAGGAATAAATTAAAGATTCAATAAGGTTCATTATTTATTTATTCCTTAAATACCAACGTTCGTGATCCCAATCTATAAGTGCTCTAGCAAAACTTGACATGGCATTGAACATGATTTGGCACTCTAAGAGTCCCAGCAATCCAATAATCATAAAAAACTGGAATTCTTCCTTCACTGGATCCATTTCGTTACCTATACGTTGGCGTCTCTCAACAAATTTGAATAGGGGCATAGACCAAGTTTATACTATATGAGGCCTCAAGGTATTTTACTCCAGTAGGATGTTTTCTTCCATACATGTAGCAAATAAAGAATAATTTCAAAAACAACAGCACAAAAAGAAAAGAAAAAAAAAATACGTTGGAATACTGTTTCAGAGAGGTCTCAAGCTGGCAAACATGCACATACACAAAAGAAGCAAGGGTCATTGTTAGTATTTGATTTCTAGCAAAGGTTTGGATGAATATAATGTTTTTTAAAAATCTTGAAATTGTATTAGGGATGTATTTAGAGTGTGATGAATATATAAAATTTGTGTGGGTTTAGTGTTTAAATGAATGCATTTAATAAGGATAATATTGTAATGTGACGTGGATGAAAATAGTAATTT